>SJYC01064599.1:0-11087 GCA_006408675.1 Madoqua kirkii | reverse complement strand
TGAGGTTCTAGAAAATTAATGCATGTTTTATCAGTTGTATCTATGGATATAAAAGTGGAGAAATTAAAATTACCAATATTTTTATATTATATTCTCTTTATAAAGTATTTAATTTGCTTATGTTTAAATGAACTGTGATCTCAACTAATTAAGGCACTGATTTCTTTTAATTTTCTAATATTTCTGCCAACACCTGCCCAGTGCATGACACTAATTGATGTTTAATATTGTTATGCAAAGTATGATTAAAAAACACAATCAGTGGCAACAAAAGATACAGAAAGGACAGAATTTTGTGTTCACAAAGGGATATTACAGCCTTTGGAAATTATAGTAGTGATATTTTGTTTGATAATGGGTTAATGGCCCTATTTGCGAATAGTTAAATCAAATAACAACAACAACAACAAATCTTGTCATTAACTCTTTAAATTCCTGAAAGGAGTAGGGGAAAGAACAGCATTTAATGAGTATCTATTTTTTGATAGGTGCCAAGTCTCTGCAGTTCCTTTATTTACATATCATATCAACTAGACCAACTAAACAATAATAATTTCATTTTACATATGTGAGAATAGGCTGACAGGATTGAACAAGTTTCTAAATACAATTTAGCTAGTTTTTGTTGAAGACCGAAAATGTAAAGTGATTGTTTTGTGGAACCACAGTTATGAGTGAATGTATTTTCTCTCTGTTTCTCTCTCAATATATATCAGATTTTGGCTTTGAACATGAATATCAAGTTCCTCAATTCAAAATTAGGACTTCAAGTGTTGTGCTCCTAAAAATAGTGTTCTTTTGTTTTAATATGTAATCAAAAGTTTTCTAGGCCTTGTAATAGATTGAGCATTGGTAGATTAGTCTCATACATAGTCAAGGTAGAAAAGAAATCCTTTTAAATCCATATTATACTAAATTTGACTTGTCACTTTATCTTCTTTCCTTGCACTTGAGTAAAGCCCTAATAAATGCATGTTGGAAATGGATTTCCCTCAAGAGCTATCTCACTCATTTGTCACAGGGAAAAAAAAAAAAAGAAAATATTCAACTTAAACCTCTGCTTTATGCTGAAAATAAAATTCAATCAAATAAGTTTTGCTTACTTTTCTTTTTTACACATTTGAGAGTATTTCTTAATGCACCCTAAAGAGTGATCTAATCTGATACTTTTCTCTTTATATCTCTAAACTATTGTGTGTATGTATGTGCCTGAGTGAGCGTGTGTACATAAATCTTTCACTAATGTGTTATGGGAAGTTTGTATATTGCAGGTAGCTGAATTTGATGATTGCTATGTCTTTGATTCAGTTAGCAATCATTAAAAAGCCCTCAAATCATCACAATGAAAACATAATTTATTTCCTGAACTGCAAGTGTTCTTTTAATACTTTCGGTCAATAGCAGCTCAAGTTTTGTTCCTATTATGCTGCTCCTATTTTCAACTTGCTTTCAAAGCAGCTTGATTCATTTTCTTTTCTTGCTAGCTTTCTAAAATTATTATTATTCAAATACAGCTTTAAATGCTGTAAATCAAATAATTTTTCAAGCATTTTATAAAAGTGCTCTAGAGACAGGCAAGTTTATCAGGTTTCATAAACTTTATTCAATGAAGTGTCTAGCGCAATAATTCTTTGGGGGTTCCAGATGGTTTATGAACCATTGTGAAGGCTGCTGCTACTGCGTCCGTGGTGTCCCGACTCTGTGCGACTCCGTAGACGGCAGCCTACCAGGCTCCGCTGTCCCTGGGATTCTCTAGGCATTACCGCCTATTTCATACTTTACATAAAGTTTTCGCGCATTTGTGCTGCATTGCCAAAAGCTAGAACAGTTACATGCTCCAGCAAGAAAAATATCCTTAGGAATAGCATCAAAAATGAGTTCAGCACTAAGCCATAGTTTAGTTTTCTGTTGAAGAAAATAACCTACGGCTATGTTATAACAGAATGCCATTTAATATATTTTTCAACATATAGAAAACATACAGCTTTCAACACAGAGCTTTATTAGCCCAGGGCAAAGTACTTTTCTTAGGCTGTATAAAGATTGTGAGTCAGATCCCATACAGTCTCCCTGTTGTAAGGAACTTGGGGATCCTCTTTGACAATCAGGGTTCCTAGGATTCTCTCTTCTGACTGGGCCGTGTGCCAGAGCTGGTAAGTTAGATTTCGCGTTCAGTAGATGCTGCTCCTTTGTGTGGGAATTTGGAGGAGGTGCTGAAATTCCCACACCCCAGCTAGTGAGCTGCTCGGTATCTATGCAGCCCAGACACCAGGACAGCTTAAAGTACCCTGGAACATGCAAATTACGTGGCACCCGTGACTCGCCTGTGCCAAACTGGTCGGCTCCCGGTCTGTGCCTTTTAGGCCTGGCCTTCTGCTTGGGGCTAGTGGGACCCAATACTGCTCCCCTGTGGGCACGAGGCTATGGGAAAAGCCGTATCCATGTGGCCCTGGTGCCACGGACTCGTGGCCTGTCGTCTGAGGAGGAGCCCCAGCTTTCAGGATCCCACAAGGTTGGGTTTTGTCTGGTAAAACGGATCAGTTGAGATGGAGGCCTGTTTCTTCCTTTCTCTGTGGTCCCTACACAGCTCATAGAGACCTGTCCTCTTGCTACCCTTGCAGCGGTTCTTCCAATACTGCTCACTACACACTTGAGGCAGGCAGTGGAATTAACTAGGAGGGCTCCAGCTGTTGTCTTTCCTCAGTAGGCCCACTATCAACTCACCCAGTTTAAAGCCAAGCCCATGGGTTACCCTCATTGTGTTCAACAATGGAAAAGAAACATGAGTCTTAGAGTAATAACACAGCTGGAACAGTAGTGGGAAAATAAACCCCAGCAAACCAAAAGAAGTCCTAAGGTATAGGCATATCATATTCAAACTGCAAAACCAAAGAAAAATAGATGTTGAGTGGAGTCTCTAAAACTAAAAACATAACAACACCTGTACATAAGCTATGTACTTAAATTGACAAAGTTATCTTCCATGGGATACTGGTTATTTCTAATATTGCTATCTATGTATACTGGAACTGAACAATTAACTGCATAGATGACAGGTGCTGGGGAGCCATGTTTCTCATTGTTAAAGTGGCGATTTATAGAGAAGAATGAGAGGGAAGTTAGAATTATCTATGTGGTAATGGATTTGAATTGGAGATATCATTATGAACTCATGTTTAAAGTAAAATAGATATAGATAATACCATAAATAAATGATTCTAGATGTGTTTGTATGCATGGGTTACTGTTTGTATATATATTTACTTGTTCTTTTCACAAAGAGGGTTTAGAAGCAACAACACTTTAGTGGTAAGTACACTAACTCTCAGATATTGGTTTCTTATGCTGTTCTCCAGTAAAAGAAACCAGGCTGTTAGAGAAATGACAGACTGTAGAAAAAGGATAGGAAATATTTACAATGAGGCCAGAGCACCTTAGTGAAAACATTTGAGGAAGTGCTCAGAAAACAATACAGTGATTGAAGTATGTAAGTGGGACATTGGAGCTGACTGAAATGGCCCAAAATGGACACATTTGAACAACAAAATATATAAAATAGTATTTAATTATAAACTGGAGTCTAATATATACATATATATATATTTATATATATATTTAGTCTAAAATATATTTCCAGATATTCTGGAATGGAAAATCAAGTGGGCTTTAGGAAGAATCACTATGAACAAAGAGAGTGGAGTTGATAGAATTCCCATTGAACTATTTCAAATCCTAAAAGATGATGCTTGGAAAGTGCTGCCCTCAATATGCCACCAAATCTAGAAAACAGCAGTGGCCACAGGGCTGGAAAAAGTCAGTTTTCATTCCAATCCCAAAGAATGTTGATGCCAAAGGATGCTCAGACTACCAAACAATTGCACTCACCTCACACACTAGCAAAGTAATGCACAAAATTTCCAAGCCAGGCTTCAACATTATGTGAACTGTGAACTTCCAGATGTTTATGCTAGATTTAGAAAAGAGAGATCAAATTTCCAACATCCTCTGGATCATCAAAAGAGCAAGAGAGTTTCAGAAAAAACATCTACACCTGCTTTATTGACTACAACAAAGCCTTTGACTGTGTGGATCACAACAAACTATGGAAAATTCCTCAAGAGATGGGAATACCAGACCACCTGACCTGCCTCCTGAGAAATCTGTATGCAGGTCAAAAAGCAATAGTTAGAACTGGACATGAAACTATATATTGGTTCCAAATCAGGAATGGAGTACATCAAGGCTGTATATTGGTACTCTGTTTATTTCACTTATATGCAGAGTACATCATGCAAAATGCCAAGTTGGATGAAGGACAAACTGGAATGAAGATTGCCAGGAGAAATATAAATAGCTTCAGATATACAGATGACCCCAGCCTTATGGCAGAAAGTGAACTAAAGAGCCTCTTGATGAAAGTGAAAGAGGAGAGTGAAATAGTTGGCTTAAAACTCAACATTCAGAAAACTAAGATCATGGCATCTGGTCTCATCACTTCATGGCAAATAGATGGGGAAATAATGGAAAGAGTGACAGATTTTATTTTGAGGGGCTTCAAAATCACTGCAGATTGTGACTGTAGCCATGAACTTAAAAGATACTTGCTCCCTGGAAGTTATGACCAACCTAGATAGCCTATTAAAAGCAGAGACATCACTTTGCCAACAAAAGTCCATCTAGTCAAAGCCATGGTTTTTTCCAGTAGTCATACATGGATGTGAGAGTTGGACTATAAATAAAACTTGAGTGCTGAATAATTGATAATTTTGAACTGTGGTGTTGGAGAAAACTTTTGAGAGTCACTTGGATTGCAAGGAGATCCAACCAGTCCATCCTAAAGGAGATCAGTCCTGAATGTTCATTGGGAGGACTGATGCTGAAGCTGAAACTTCAATACTTTGGCCACCTGATGTGAAGAGCTGACTCATTTAAAAAGACCCTGATGCTGGGAAAGATTGACGGCAGAAGGAGAAGGGGACAACAGAGAATGAGATGGTTGGATGGCATCACCGCCTTGATGAACATGAGTTTGAGTAAGCACCGGGAGTTGCTGATGGATGGGGAAGCCTGTTATGCTATCCATGGGGTCGCAAAGAGTCTCTCAGGACTCAGGACTGTTAATTTCTCAGAGTATCAGTCTCAGAGACTCTGTCCATGGCATCGCAAAAAGTCAGATAGGACTGAGCAACTGAATTAAAAATATATATAGGTCCATATTCAAATAAATGATTAAATAAATAAATGAGAAGGAAAGAAGAATAGAAAAATCTTCCTTGTGGAAGAGTTCCAAATAATTTATGTAGATGACCTTTAAGTCTAGGCAATTCCTAGACTTCTTTCCAAATAATAATTCTAAAAAGAAGGGAGCTGTAACATCACAGTAGAGAAATTTGACAAAGGCTAACTTAGCCAGGTGATTAAGGTCATCAACCTTATAAGTCATGTTGAAAATATGTACTTGATATGATATAATAATGCTGTGTGGTTTTTCTTCTCCAAATCTGTAACTGCAGTAGAAAATCATATGAAAAGCATCAAATTCCAATTAAGGGATAGACAGCAAAATACCTGACCAGAATTACTCAAAATTGTCATCTGAATATAGAAAGTGTATGAAACTCTAAAAGCCAAGAGGAGATATGAAAACTAAATGTGATACACAGAGTGGGATCCTGGATCATAGAACATTAGGTGAAAGCTAAAGAAATCTGAATAATCTATGGATTTTTAAAAATAAATATAATGGTTGATTTTATATGTTTAGTTGACTAGGCCACAGGGTGCCCATTTGGTCAAACATTATTCTGATTGTGTTTTTGAAGTTGTTTCTGAATGAACTTAACATTTGCGTCTGTAGACTGAATGAAACAGATTGTCCTCTCTCAAGTGGATGGTCCTCAACCACTTGAAACCTGAATAGAACAGAGAGACTAAGTGATTAAGAGGGATCTTCTGCTGACTGATTGATCTGAGATCTTTGTGTTTTTCCAGCCTTTAGACTCAGACTGAAACTTCTATTTGTCATCTAGGGACTGCTGGCTTTGAGACTTGAAATTATACCGTTGTTTCTTCTATTTTTAGGTCTTCAGATTTGGACCAGTGAGTGTGAGTGTTAAGTCGCTCAGTCGTGCCCAAGTCTTTGCTGCCCCATGGACTAGAGCCCTCTAGGCCCCTCTGTCCATGAGATTTTCCAGGCAAGGATACTGGAGTGGGTTTGCTTTCCTGAGTCTTCAGCTTTCCTACTATAGATCTTGGACTTCTCAGAGTCCATAATTGTGTGAGTTGATTTCTTATAATAAATCTCTTTATATTTTTTTCTAGAGAACTCTAATATAGAAAGTGTACATAAATGGTTCATTAGTGGTAATAAACATAAGATACAGTACTTGGGATTCTAGGTGCCAGGTTTATGAGGAGATAATCTCCATAGTATCTTTGCAATATTTTCTGCAAATCTAAAACTGTTCTAAAATAAAAATGCTTTTAAAAAAGAGTCGACGTCAGATTTTGAACCTGTATAAATGAGTAGTTGTAACATTCTTAAAATTGAGGAGTTGGCATTTAAAAAAATTAGGGTATATATAGAATACATATTTCTCTGTATTCTATATATTTTAGTATATATTGAATATTCTTCATATTTTATATGCACTTCAGTTTTGAGAAATCTTAAAATTGGTATTTTATTAAAGTTGTTAATTCATCTCAAGTAACATACCACATAAATACTCTCCTTTGCCTTCATATTGATATTTCTAATTTATTTTTGATATTCAATTTTATCTAATGGTCAGTTTAAAAATCTTCCTTAAATTATTTTAAAGTGGTTAGAATACCAAACAAGTAAATAGTAGCGATAAAGGAAAAAACAGTTGGTTTCAACTGTCTATTTTTATATATCTGAATATCATATAGCATTAATCCTATTGACATCTGTTTTACTGCTGTGACACTTCTGTATAAGAAGAGGTGAGAAAATAGTTACAGGATGTTAACTTGACTTATGGACTGAGGCTGGTAGGGTTAAATATATTCTTTTTGTCTTCTTGGTTTTTTTTTTTTTGACAACTTCTTACAAAAATACTATTTGAAAACTCATTTATAACTGTTTGTATAGGCTGGCATATATTAGCAATTTAAGCACTTACATATAAAGTAGATTTATGACCAACCTAGATAGCATATTAAAAAGCAGAGATATTACTTTGCCAACAAAGGTCTGTCTAATCAAGGCTATGGTCTTTCCAGTGGTAATGTATGGATATGAGATTTGGACTGTGAAGAAAGCTAAGCACCAAAGAACTGATGCATTTAAACTGTGATGTTGGAGAAGACTCTTGAGAGTCCCTTGAACTGCAGGGAGATCCAACAAGTTCATCCTAAAGGTGATCAGCCCTGGGTGTTCATTGGAAGGACTGATGCTGAGACTGAACTCCAACACTTTGACCACCTCCTGCAAATAGTTGACTCATTGGAAAAATCTCTGATGCTGGGAGGAATTGGGGGCAGGATGAGAAGGGGACGACAGAGGATAAGATGATTGGATGGCATCACCGACTTGATGGACATGGGTTTGGGTGGACTCTGGGAGTTGGTAATGGACAGGGAGTCCTGGCAATCTGTGATTCATGGGGTCGCAAAGAGTCGGACATGACTAAGCAACTGAACTGAAGTGAACTGAACCCTACTCATCTAGTTTAATTAAGTGGATATGATTATATCCTTGTGAGATAGATCTGTGAGGTAATTAAGTCTGAGAAACACTTTGAACTACTTTTATTCCAGATCCTAGAGTCATGATGGTACTGAAAATCCAGTCAGTCAGTTCAGTCGCTCAGTCCTGTTTGACTCTTTGTGACCTCATGGACTGCAGCATAACAGGCCTGCTGGTCCATCACCAACTCCCAGAATTTCTCAAACTGATGTCCATTGAATCTGTGATACCCTCCAACCATGTCATCCTCTGTTGTCTCCTTCTCCTCCTGCCTTCAATCTTTCCAAGCATCAGTGTCTTTTCCACTGTGTTAATTCTTCACATCAGGTGGCCAAAGTACTGGAGTTTCAGCTTCAGCATTAGTCCTTCCAATGAATATTCAGGACTTATTTCCTTTAGGGTGGACTGGTTGGATCTCCTTGCAGTCCAAGGGACTCTCAAGAGTCTTCACGAACACCAAAGTTCAAAAGCATAAATTCTTCAGTGCTCAGTTTTCTTTATAGTCCAACTCTCACATTCATACATGACTACTGGAAAAACCAGAGCTTTGACTACACAGACCTTTGTTGGAAAAGTAATGTCTCTGCTTTTTAATAGGCTGTCTAGGTTGGTCATAGCTTTTTTTCCAAGGAGCAAGCATCTTTTAATTTCATGGCTGCAGTTATCATCTGCAGTGATTTGGAAGCCCCTCAAATAAAGTCTGTCACTGATTCCCCATCTATTTGCCATGAAATGATAGGATCAGATGCCATGATCTTAGTTTTCAGAATGTTGATTTTTAAGCCAACTATTTCACTCCTCTTTCACTTTCATCATGAAGCTCTGTAGCTCTTTGCTTTCTGCCATAAGAGTGGTGTAATCTGCATATCTCAGGTTATGACAATCCAAGTTACAGAAAATTAATTATGTGAGTCCTAGTTGGATAAGGCTGTTTCAGCAGCAGTTAGTTAGTAACTTGTGTGTGAAACTCCAGTCTGTCTGCTTTCACTCAGTAGTGCCTTCAGTATTTCTGGTCAGACTTCTTTCATTCAGCTCTAAGAGCCAATGAGTCACTGCTACTTTACTACTGCAGACCAAGATACAACAGAAATAATCTCCCTTTATTCAGTTGCAACACAAACAATTAGGGTAAGTTGCTGATGGACTAGGTCTAAAAACATTAAATTGACAGCCTCACTAGGCATCATTTTTTGAGAAACTTCATAGTCTCCGACCTCTTGATAAATTCTTTTTTGTTTTGAGAGGATTTTAACATTACTGAGGGGAATTCTCAAATGTTTCTATAGATGTATGTCTAGAATATTGTTACAATTTAAACTTTTAATTTGTGCTTCTTCTTTTGACGCTCTAATTCTAAGATGAGCAACACATATGATTTCTTCCTCCCACTTAAAACTTTCTATCATGAACCAACAAAGAATATTACTAAAACAACTAAATTATTCATATTTTCAAATATTCTTTGGTATGAGGGTAAAAGCTTTTCAATTCAGTTCAGTCACTCAGTCATATCCAACTCTTTGTGACCCCATGAACTGCAGCATTCCAGGCTTCCTTGTCTGAAACTAATGCCTGGAGTCCACCCAAACCCATGTCCATCAAGTCAGTGATGCCATCCAACCATCTTATCCTCTGTAATCCATTTCTCATCCTGCCCCCAATCCCTCCCAGCATCAGAGTCTTTTCTAATGAGTCAACTCTTTGTATGAGGTGGCCAAAGTACTGGAGTTTCAGCTTTAGCATCATTCCTTCCAAAGAACACTCAGAACTGATCTCCTTTAGAATGTACTGGTTGGATCTCCTTGCAGTCCGAGAGACTCTCAGGAGCCTTCTCAAACACCACATTTCAAAAGCATCAATTCTTCCGCGCTCAGCTTTCTTCACAGTCCAACACTCACATCCATACATGAACACTGGAAAAACCAGAGCCTTAACTAGACGGACCTTTCTTGGCAAAGTAACGTCTCTGCTTTGAATATGCTATCTAGGTTGGTCATAACTTTCCTTCCAAGGAGTAAACATCTTTTAATTTCATGGCTGCAATCACCATCTTCAGTGACTTTGGAGCCCCCCAAAATAAAGTCTGACACTGTTTCCGCTCTTTCTCCATCTATTTGTCATGAAGTGATGGGACAAGATGCCACAATCTTCATTTTCTAAATGTTGAGCTTTAAGCCAACTTTTTCACTCTCCTCTTTCACTTTCATCATGAGGCTTTTTAGTTCCTCTTCACTTACTGCCATAAGCATGATGTCATCTGCAATTCTGAGGTACTAGTATGTCTCCCAACAATCTTGATTCCAGCTTGTGCTTCTTCCAGGCCAGCGTTTCTCATGATGTACTCTGCATATAAGTTAAATAAGCAAGGTGACAATATATAGCCTTGATGTACTCCTTTTCTTATTTGGAACCAGTCTGTTGTTCCATGTCTAGTTCTAACTGTTGCATCCTGACCTGCATATAGGTTTCTCAAGAGGCTGGTCAGGTGGTCTGATATTCCCATCTCTTACAGAATTTTCCACATTTTATTGTGATCCACATAGTCAAAGGCTTTGGCATAGTCAATAAAGCAGAAATAGATGTATTTCTGGCATTCTTTTCATTTTTCCATGATCCAGCAGATGTTGGCAATTTGATCTCTGGTTCCTCTGCCTTTTCTAAACTGGCTTGAACATCTGGAAGTTCACGATTCATGTATTGCTGAAGTCTGACTTGGAGAATTTTGAACATTATTTTACTAGCATGTGAAATTATTCAGTAGTTTTAGCATTCTTTGCATTGCCTTTCCTTGGGATTGGAATGAAAACTGTCCCTTTCCAGTCTTGTGGCCACCGAGTTTTCCAATTTTGCTGGCATATTGAGTGAAGCACTTTCACAGCATCATCTTTCAGGACCTGAAACAGCTCAGCTGAAATCACTTTCACTAGTTTTGTTGGTAGTGATGCTTTCTAAGGCCCACTTGACTTCACATTTCAGGATGTCTGGCTCTAGGTAAGTGATCACACCATTATGATTATCTGAGTCATGAAGATCTTTTTTGTACAGTTCTTCCATGTATTCTTGCCACCTCTTCTTAATGTCTTCTGCTTCTGGTAGGTCCACATCCAGACCATTTCTGTCTTTTATCCAGCCCATCTTTGCATGAAATGTTCCCTTGGTACCTCTAATTTTCTTGATGAGATCTCTAGTCTTTCCCATTCTGTTGTTTTCTTCTTTCTTTGCATTGATCGCTTAGGAAGGCATTCTTATCTCTTCTTGCTATTCTTTGGAACTCTGCATTGAGATGCTTATATATTTCCTTTTCTCCTTTGCTTTTCATTTCTTTTCTTTTCACAGCTATTTGTAAGGCCTCCCCAGACAGCCATTTTGCTTT
>SJYC01064597.1:0-12088 GCA_006408675.1 Madoqua kirkii | reverse complement strand
GGGTGACAAGGAAAAAGTAGAAATCTTGCAACTATGAACTATGAAAACAGTCTTTAGATTTGATTACATATTATGAGACCATGTTTTAAAAGACTGATAATGGCAAGGATCTAGATATATATTGTAAATAATGGCTAGCCTATACTCATATCACTATTAAAAGTATAGAAAATAGTTTAAGATATTTTAAGATCTTATTAAAATTTAAATTTATTTCATATATAAATTTATTTTGATCTAAAACCTAAGGCATACTTTAATTTCAAAACATAAATCTGGGATTTGCTAGATCAAGTTTGAACTACCCAACTCAGCAATTACCTTTGTTTAGGTTTTAATTTTATCATTGACAATTTCAAAAAATGATTTAAAATTTTAAAATAATTTTAGAAAAATCGAGAGGAAAATACAGATATTTAACATCCCTTGCCTCCACACATGAGTAGCCATCTTTATTATTGGCATCCTTTGGTAAGGTGGTACATTTGTTATCATTGGTGAACCTGTCTTTACACATCACACCCACCAAATGTCATAGTATATATTATGATGCACTGGTGGTAGTATATATTTCATGGGTTTGGACAAATGCATAGTGACTTATGCACATTATAGTATCATATAGAATTTTTTTGCTGCCCTAAAAATTATGTGTTCCACCTATTCATTGTTCCTCTCACCCCTAACCTTTGTCAACCACTAATTTCTTTGCTGACTTTGTAGTTTTACCTTTTTCCAGATGTCATATAGTTGGAATCATGCAATATATTGCCTTTTCACATTGCTTCTTTCACTTTGTAATATGAAGTTAAGATTTCTGTGTCTTATCATGGCCTGTTTCTGTTTTTTTTGTTGTTGTTGTTGTTTGTTTTGTTTTGTTTTCTAATTTTCTTGTTGTTCATTTCTTCTTAGGGCCAAATAACGTTATGTTGTCTAGATGTATTACAGTTTATTTATCCACCACCTGTTGAAAGGCATGTTCATTGCTTCCAAGTTTTAGCAATTTTTATTTTTTTGTGTGTGATAGTTTTAGCAATTTTAAATCAAATTGCATAGAAAACTGCATGCAGATTTTGTGTGGACATAAATTTTTAACAACTTGGGGAAAAATACCAAAGAGCACAATTACTGGATCATATGGTAGTATCTTTATTTTTGTAAGAAACCACCAAACTGTTTCTCTAAGTGGTTGTATCTTGTTACATTCCTACTAGCAATGAATGAGAGTTTCTCTTGCTTCGCCTCCTTGTCACATTTCTTATTGTCAAAATTCTGATTTAGGCCATTTTAATAGATGTGTTTCATTGAGTTAGAGAAGGCTGTGGTCCATGGGATCAGTTTGTTTAGTTTTCTGTGATAGTGGTTTTCATTCTGGCTGCCCTCTGATGGATAAGGATAAGAGGCTTGTGGAAGGCTACCTGATAGGGGAGACTGACTATGGAGGAATCTAGGTCTTGTTCTGATGGACGGGGCCATGCTCAGAAAATCTTTAATCCAACTTTCTGTGAATGGGCGGGGGTGTGTTTCCTTCTTGTTCTTTGGCCTGAGTTCAAACTATGGTAGGGGTAATGGCAGTAATGGCAACCTCCTTCAAAAGGACTTATGTCCACTATGTTGAATTGAGTGCCTCTGGCCCAGCAGCATGGCACTGTGGACCCACTCCTCCTTCAGAGACTCCTGGACTCTCATAGGCAAGTCTGGCTCAGTCTCTTGTGGGGACACTGCTCTTTTCTCCTGGGTCTGGGTGCACAAAAAGTTTGGTTTTGCACTCCAAGAGTGTGTTTCCTCAGTCCTATGGAAGTTCTGTAGTCAAATCCCACTGACCTCTGAAGTCAAATTCCCTGGGAATTCTCAGTCCCTTTGCTGGATACACAGGTTGGGAAATCTTTTGTGGGTCCAAAGAAAGGCAGTGCCAAAGAATGTTCAAACTACCGCACAACTGCACTCATCTCACATGCTAGGAAAGTAATGCTCAAAATTCTCTGAGTGAGGTTTCAACAGTACATGAACTGGGAACTTCCAGATGTTCAAGGTAGATTTAAAAAAGGCAGAAGAGCTAGAGATCAAATTGCCAAAATTCGTTGGATCATTAAAAGAGCAAGAGAGTTCTAGAAAAACATCTACTTCTGCTTTATTGACTATGCCAAAGCCTTTGACTGTGTGGATCACAACAAACTGTGGAAAATTCTATAAGAGTTGAGAATAACAGCCTTCCTCACATGCCTCCTGGGAAATCTGTATGCAGGTCAAGAATCAACAGTTAGAACTGGACATAGAGCAATGGACTGGTTCCAAATCAGGAATGGATTACATCAATGCTGTATATTGTCATCCTGTTTATTTAACTTCAATACAGAGTACATCATGAGAAATGTCAGGATGAAGCACAAGCTGGAATCAAGATTGGTGGGAGAAATATCAGTAACCTTAGATATGCAGATGACACCACCCTTATGGCAGAAAACAAAGAGGAACTAAAGAGTCTCTTGGTGAAAGTGAAAAAGGAGAGTGAAAAAATGTCTTAAAGTGCAACATTCAAAAAACTGACATCATGGCACCTGGTCCCATCACTTCATGGTAAATAGATGGAGAAACAATGGAAACAGTGACAGATTTTATTTTCTTCAACTCCAAAATTACTGCTGATAGTGGCTGTGAACAGGAAATTAAAATACACTTGCTCCTTGGAAGAAAAGCTATGACTAACCTAGACAACATATTAAAGAGTAGAGACATTACTTTGACAAAAATTTCTGTCTAGTCAAAGCAATGGTCTTTCCAGTAGTCATATATGAATGTGAGAGTTGGACTATAAATAAGCTGAGTACCAAGAACTGATGCTTTTGAACTGTGCTGTTGGAGAAGACTCATGAGAATCTTTTAAACTTGAGGAGATCCAACCAGTCCATCCTAATGGAAATCAATCCTGAATATTCAATGAAAGGACTGATGCTCAAGTTGAAGCTCCAATATTTTTGCCACCTGATACAAAGAGCTGACTTATTAGAGAAGGCCCTGATGCTGGGGAAGATTGAAAACAAGAGGACAAAGGGACGACAGAACATAAGATTGTTGGATGGTATCATTGACTCAATGAACACGATTTGAGCAAGCTCTAGGAGCTGGTGATGTTGGAAAGCCTGGTGTGCTGCAGACCATGGGGTCACAAAGTAGGACATGACTGAGGGACTGAGCTGAACTGAACTGAGTAGATGTATAGTACAATTCATTGTTATTTAATTTTCCTGTTCCTAGTGACAAATGATATGTAGCAACTTTTCATATGTTTATTTGCCATTTATGTATCTTCTTTGTTGAGACTTCTGTTAAGGACTTTGGCTTATTTTTAATTGGATTGCTTTTTTGTTGAATTTTAAGACTTCTTTTGTAATTTGGATAATGATATTCTATCAAATGTGTCTTTTTTATATTTTAATTAATTTTAATTGGAGGCTATTACTTTAGAATATTGTAGTAGTTTTTGCCATATATTGACATGAATCAGCCATGGATGTATATGTATCTCCCATCCTGAACCCCACTCCCGTCTCACTCTTACTCCCCATCCCATCCCACACGGTCATCCCAGTGCACTGGCCCTGAGCACCCTGTCTCATGCATTGGACCTGGACTGGTGATCTATTTAACACATGGTAATATACATGTTTCAATGCTATTCTCTCAAATCATCCCACCCTCACTTTCTCCTACAGAGTCCAGAAGTCTGTTCTTTACATCTGTGTCTTTTTTGCTGTCTTGCATATAGGCTCATTGTTACCATCTTTCCAAATTCCATATATATATGCATTAATGTACTGTATTGGTATTTTTCTTTTTGACTTACTTCACACTGTATAATAGGCTCCAGTTTCATCCACCTCATTAGAACTAATTCAAATGTATTCTTTTTAATAGCCAATTAATATTACATTTAATATTCCATTGTGTGTGTGTACCATAGCTTTCGTATCTATTCATCTGCCAATGGACATCTAGGTTGCTTCCATGTTCTAGCTATTGTAAACAGTGCTGCAGTGAACATTGGGGTACACGTGTCTCTTTCAGATTTGGTTTCCTCAGTATGTATGCCCAGAAGTGGAATTGTTGTATCATATAGCAGTTCTATTTCCATTTTTTAAAGGAATCTCCACTCTGTTCTCCATAGTGGCTATACAAGTTTGCATTCCCACCAACAGTGTAAGAGGGTTCCCTTTTCTCTGCACCCTCTCCAGTATTTATTGTTTGTAGACTTTTGGATAGCAGCAATTCTGACAGGCATGAGATAGTACCTCATTGGGGTTGTGATTTGCATTTCTCTGATAATGAGTGATGTGAGCATCTTTTCATGTGTTTGTTAGCCATCAGTGTGTCTTCATTGGAAAAATGTCTGTTTAGTTCTTTAGCCAATTTTTTGGATTGGGTCATTTGTTTTTCTGAAATTGGGCTGTAGGAACTGCTTGTATATTTTTTGAGATTAACTCTTTGTTATTTGCTTCATTTGCTATAATTTTCTCCCATTCTGAAGGCTGTCTTTCACCTTGCTTATAGTTTCCTTTTTTGTGCAAAAGCTTTAAGTTTAATTAGGTCCCACTTGTTTATTTTTGCTTTTATTTTCATTACTGTGGGAGGTGGGTCACAGAGGATCCTGCTGTGATTTATTTCAGAGAGTGTTTTGTGTATGTTTTCTTCTAGGAGTTTTATAATTTCTGTTCTTACATTTAGATCTTTAATCTATTTTGAGTTTATTTTTGTGTATGGTGTTAGAAAATGTCCTAGTTTCATTCTTTTACAAGTGGTTGACCAGTATTCCCAGTACCACTTGTTAAAGAAATTGTCTTTTTTTTCCATTGGATATTCTTGCCTCCTTTGTCAAAGATAAGGTGTCCATAGGTGTGTGGATTTATCTCTAGACTTTATATTTTGTTCCAGTGATCTATATTTCTGTCTTGTGCTAATTCCATACTGTCTTAATGACTGTAGTTTTGTAGTAGAGCCTGAAGTCAGGTAGGTTGATCCCTTCAATTCCATTCTTCTTTCAAGATTGCTTTGGCTATTTGAGTTTTTTTGTATTTTCATACAAATTATAAAATTATTTGTTACAGTTCTTTGAAAAATGCCATTGGTAGCTTGTTAGGGATTGAACTGAATCTATAGATTGCTTTGAGTAGCATACTGATTTCCACTATATTGAGTCTTCCGATCCATGCACATGGTATATTTCTCCTCTATTTGTGTCATCTTTCATTTCTTCATCAGTGTTTTATAGTTTTTTATATATAGATCTTTGGTTTTTTTAGGTAGATTTATTCCTAAGTATTTTATTCCTTTCGTCACAATGGTTAAAGGAATTTTTTCCTTAATTTCTCTTTCTGTTTTCTCATTGTTGCTGCTGTTAATTCACTTCAGTTGTGTCTGACTTTGTGCGATCCCATAGATGGCAGCCCACCAGGCTCCCACGTTCCTGGGATTCTCCAGGCAAGAACAATGGAGTGGGTTGCTATTTCCTTCTCCAATGCATGAAAGTGAAAAGTGAAAGTGAAGTCGCTCAGTCGTGTCCGACTCTTAGCAACCCCATGGACTGCAGCCCACCAGGCTCCTCCATTCATAGGATTTTCCAGGTGAGAGTACTGGAGTGGGGTGCCATTGCCTTCTCATTGCTAGTGCATAGAAATGCAAGGGATTTCTGTGCATTAATTTTATAACCTACAACTTTATTATATTCATTGATTAGCTCTAGTAATTTTCTGGTGGAGTCTTTAGGGTTTTCTATGTAGAGAATCATATCATCTGCAAACCGTGGAATTTTACTTCTTCTTTTCCAATCTGGATTCCTTTTATTTCTTTTTTCTTTTCTAATTGCTGTGGCTAAAACTTTCAAAACTGTTATGAATAGTAGTGGTGAGAGTGGGTACCCTTGTTTTGTTCCTGACTTTATGAGAAATGCTTTCAATTTTTCACCATTGAGGATAATGTTTGCTGTGGGTTTATCATATATGTCTTTTATTATGTTGATGCATGTTCCTTCTATGCCTGCTTTTTTGAGGGCTTTTATTATAAATGGATGTTGAATTTTGTCAAAGGCTTTCTCTGTGTCTATTGAGATAATCATATGGTTTTTACCTTTCCATTTGTTAATGTGGTGTATCACATTGATTAATTTGAGAATATTGAAGAATCCTTGCATCCCTGCTTGGGATAAAGCCCAATTGGTCATAATTTTTTTTAATGTGTTGTTGGATTCTGTTTGCTAGAATTTTGTTGATGATTTTGCATCCATATTCATTAGTGATAATGGCCTGTAGTTTTGTGTGTGTGTGTGTATGTGTGTGTGTGTGGCATCTTTGTTTGGTTTTGATATTAGGGAAATGGTGGCTTCATAGAATGAGTTTGGGAATTTGCATTCCTCTTCAATTTTCTGGAAGAGTTTGAGTAGGATAGGTGTTAGCTCTTCTCTAAATTTTTAGTAGAATTCATCTGGGAAGCCACCTGGTTCTGGGCTTCTGTTTGTTGGAAGATTTTTGATTACAGTTCAATTTCCGTGCTTGTGATGGGTCTGTTAAGATTTTCTCTTTCTTTCTGGTTCAGTTTTGGAAGGTTATACTTATCTAAGAATTCATCTCTCTTCCAAATTGTCCATTATATTGGCATAGCATTTCTGATAGCAGTCTCTTATGAGCCTTTGTATTTCTGTTGTCTGTTGCGATTTCTCCATTTTCATTTCTCATTTTGTTGATTTGAATCTTCTTCCTTTTATTCTTGATGAGTCTGGCTAATGGTTTGTCCATTTTATTTATCTTCTCAAGAATCAGTTTTTAGTTTTGCTGATTTTTGCTATGGTCTCCCTTGTTTCTTTTTCATTTATTTCTGCCTTAATTTTTATGATTTCTTTTCTTCTACTAACCCTGGGGTTCTTAATTTCTTCTTTTTCTAGTTAGTTTAGAAGTAAAGTTAGGCTATTTATTTGATTTCTCTCTTGTTTCTTGAGGTAAGTTGTACTGCTATGAACCTTCCCATTTGCACTGCTTTTATGAATCCCATAGATATTGGGTTGTTGTGTTTTCATTTTCATTTATTTCTATACATATTTTGATTTATCCTGTGATTGGTTGGTTATTCCAAAGTGTGTTGTTTAGCCTCCATATGTTTGTATTTTTAATAGTTTTTTTTTTTTCTTTCAGTTCAGTTTAGTTCAGTTGCTCGGTCATGTCCGACTCTTTGTGACCTCATGAGTTGCAGCACACCGGGCCTCCCTGTCCATCACCCGGAGTTCACTCAAACTCACATCCATCGTATTGGTGATGCCATCCAGCCATCTCATCCTCTGTGTCCCCTTCTCCTTCTGCCCCCAATCCCTCCAAGCATCAGAGTCTTTTCCAATGTGTCAGCTCTTTGCATGAGGTGGCCAAAATATTGGAGTTTCAGCTTTAGCATCAGTCCTTCCAAAGAATACCCAGGACTGATCTCCTTTAGACTTCTAATCTTACCGCATTGCGATCAGAAAATATTCTTGAAACGATTTCCTTTTTTTTTTTTTTTTTTAACCAAGGCTAGATTTATGACCCAGGATGTGATATATCCTGGAGAATGTTCTGTGTGCACTTGAGTAAAAGATGCACTTAAGAAATTAATTATTTGGGGGTGAAATGTACTATAGATATCAATTAGATCAAACTGATCCATTATATCATTTAGAGCTTGTGCTTCCTTGCTAATTTTCTGTTTAGATGATCTATCCATAGGTGTGAGTAGGGTATTAAAATCTCCTACTATTATTGTGTTACTGTTCATTTTCCCTTTCATATTTGTTAGCATTTGCCTTACATGATGAGGTGCTCCTATGTTGGGTGCGTATGTATTTGTAATTGTTACGTCTTCTTCTTGGATTGATCTTTTGATCATTATGTAGTATCCTTCTTTGTCTCCTTTCATGGCTTTTATTTCAAAGTCTATTTTATCTGATATGAGTATTGCTACTCCTGCTTTCTTTTGGTCTCTCTTTGCGTGAAATATCTTTTTCCAGCCTTTTACTTTCAGTCTGTACGTGTGCCTTGTTTTGAGATGGGTCTCTTGTAGGCAGCATTTATAGGGGTCTTGTTTTTGCATCCATTCAGCTGGTCTTTTTTTTGTTGTTGTTGTTGGGACATTTTACCCATTTACATTTAGGATAATTACTGATAAGTATGGTCCCACTGCCATTTACTTTGTTGTTTGGGGTTTGAGTTTATACACCCTTTCTGTGTTTCTTATCTAGAGAAGGCCCTTTAGCATTTGTTGAAACGCGGGTTTGGTGGTGCTGAATTCTCTCAGCTTTTGCCTGTCTGTAAAGCTTTTGATTTCCCCTTCATATCTGAATGAAATCCTTGCTGGGTGTAGTAATCTGAGTTGTAGGTTTTTCTCTTCCATCACTTTAAGTATGTCTTACCATTCCTTTCTGGCCTGAAGAGTTTCTATTGAAAGATCAGCTGTTATTTTTCTGGGAATCCCCTTGTGTTTTATTTGTTGCTTTTCCCTTTCTGCTTTTAATATTTGCTCTTAGTGTTTGATCTTCATTAATTTGATTAATATATGTCTTGGGGTGTTTAGCCTTGGGTTTATCCTGTTTGGGACTCTCTGGGTTTCTTGGACTTGGATGGCTATTTCCTTCCCCATTTTATGTAAATTTGAACCATTATCCCCTGGAGTATTTACTCCTGGCCTTTCTTTTTGTCTTCTTCTTCTGGGACTCCTATGATTCGAATATTGGGTTGTTTATCATTGTTCCAAAGGTCTCTGAGGTTGTCCTCATTGTTTTTAATTTTTTTTCCCCTCTCAGCTTCATTTATTTCCACCATTCTATCTTCCACCTAACTTATCCTATCTTTTGCCTCAGTTATTCAACTGTTGGTATCCTCCAGAGTGCTTTTGATCTCCTTTATTGCATTATGCATTATTGATTAACTCTTTTTTATTTCTTCCACGTCTTTGTTAAACATTTCTTGCATCTTCTCAATCCTTGTCTCTAGTCTATTTATCTGTAACTCCATTTTGTTTTCAAGAATTTGGATCATATTTATTATCATTATTATGAATTCTTTTTCAAGTAGACTCCCTAGCTACCCCTCTTTTGTTTGGTTTGGTGGGTGTTTTGCGTGTTCCTTTACCTACTTAATATTTCTCGCTTTTTCATTTTGTTGAGATTGCTCTGTCTGGGGTGACCTTTCTGTATGCTGGAAATTTGTGGTTCCTGTTTATTTTTGAGGTTGCTCCCTATGGGTAGGATTGGACTAGTGGCTTGTTAACATTTCCTGGTTAGGGAAGCTTGTGTCAGTGTTCTGGTCAGTGGAGCTGGATCTCTTCTCTCTGAGTGCAATGAAGTGTCCAGGAGTGAGTTTTGAAGGGTCTGTGGGTTTGGTATAACTTTGGACAACCTGTATTTTAATGCTGAAGGGTATGTTCCTGCATTGCTGAAGAATTAGCAACGTATGTCTTGCTCTGGAACTTGTTGGCTCTTGGGTGGAGCTTGCTTTCAGTGTAGGTAAGTAGGCTTTTGGATGGCCTCTTATTGATTAATGTTCCCTGGTGTCAGGAGTTCTCTGGTGGTCTCGTTTTGGATTTAAGCCTCCTGCCTCTGGCTTTCAGTCTTATTCTTACAGTAGCCTGAAAACTTCTCCATCCATACAGCATTGATGATAAAACATTGAAGTTAATGGTGAAAAGATTCTCCACAGTGAGGGATACTCAGAGAGGTTCAAAGATTTACATGGAGAAGAAAGGTGAGAGCAGGGAGATAGAGGTGGCAAGGAGGAGAATAGGGGAAATAAAAAGGAGGGAGAGCAATCTAGCCAGTAATCAGTTCCCAAAGTTTTCTCTGAAGTCTGAAACACCCAGAGAGATTCACAGAATTAAGTAGAGAAGAGAAGTGGGAGGGAGGACATAGAGGTGACCTGGGGGAGAAAAGGTAGAGTCAAAAGTGGAGAGAGCAATCAAGCCAGCAATCATACCCCTGAGTAAAAATGTGTGCTGAATATTAGATGCTCAAAGGTAGAAAATTTATAACAAATACTAAAAAGCAAAGATTAAAAATCAAGTAGAGGTCAGACTCTCAAAAATGCAATATTAAAAATATAAAACAAAATCAATCACAAAACTTATAAAAATATATACATGAAATTTGCTTTAAAAATAGGGTCTTTTTTTTTTGCAAGGTCTGGAGTAGGAAATGACAAACCACTTCAGTATTCTTGCCTCAAAACTACATGAACAGTATGAAAAGACAAAGCTGAAAGACACTGAAAGATGAACTCCACAGGTCAGTAGGTGCCCAACATGCTACTGGAGATCAGTGGATAAATAACTCCAGAAAGAATGAAGGGATGGAGCCAAAGCATAAAACAACGCCCAGTTGTGGATGTGACTGGTGATAGAAGTAAGGTCAGATGCTGTAAAGAGCAATATTGCATACGAACCTGAAGTGTTAGGTCCCTGAATCAACACAAACTGGAAGGGGTCAAACAGGAGATGGCAAGAGTGAACACAGACATTCTAGGAATCAGTGAACTAAGATGGACTGGAATGCGTGAATTTAACTCAGATGATCATTATATCTACTGCTGTGGGCAGGAATCCCAGGAAGAAATGGACTAGCCATCATAGTCAACAAAAGAGTCTGAAATACAGTACTTGGATGCAGTCTCAAAAACGACAGAATGATCTCTGTTCATCTCCAAGGCAAACCATTGAATATCTCGGTAATCCAATTCTATGCCCCGATCAGTAATGCTAAAGAAGCTGAAGTTGAATGGTTCTATGAAGACCTACAAGACCTTCTAGAACTAACATCCAAAAAAGATGTCCTTTTCATTCTAGGGGACTGGAATGCAAAAGTAGGAAGTCAGGAAGTAATAGATAAATCTCGCCTTGGGGTACAGAATGAAGCAGGGCAAAACTAATAGAGTTCTGTTCGGAAAACACAGTGGTCATAGCAAACACCCTCTTTCCACAACACAAGACAAGATTCTATATATGGACATCACCAGATGGTCAACACTGAAATCAAATTGATTATGCTCTTTTTGCAGCCAAAGATGGAGAAGCTCTGTACAGTCAGCAAAAACATGACTGGGAGCAAACTGTGGCTCAAATCATGAACTCCTTATAGCCAAATTCAGACTTAAATTGAAAAAAGTGGGGATAACCCCCAGACCATTCAGATATGACCTAAATCAAATCCTTTATGACTACACAGTGGAAGTGAGAAATATACTTAAGGGACTAGAACAGATAGACAGAGTGCCTGATGCACTATGGATGGGGGTTCATGACACAGTAGAAGAGACAGGAATCAAGACCATCTCCAAGAAAGGAAATGCAAAAAAATCAAAATGCCTGTCTGAGGAGTCCTTACAAATAGCTATGAAAAGAAGGGAAGTGAAAAGCAAAGGAAAAAAAAAAAAGAAAGATATATCCATTTGAATGCAGAGTTCCAAAGAACAGCAAGGAGAAAAAGAAAGTCTTCCTCAGAAATCAATGGAAAGAAATAGAGAAAAACAATAGAATGGGAAAGACTTGAGATCTCTTCAAGAACATTAGAGATATCAAGGGAACAAGTTCAGTTCGGTTTAGTGGCTCAGTCTTGTCCGACTCTTTGCGACACGATAAATGGCAGCACACCAGGCCACCCTGGTCCATCACCAACTCCCGGAGTTCACTCAGATTCAGGTCCATGGAGTTAGGATGCCATCCAGCCATGTTGATCTCCTTCAGAATAGACTGGTTGGATTTCCTTAAAGTCCAAGGAACTCTCAAGAGTCTTCTCCAACACCACAGTTCCAAAGCATCAATTCTTTGGCATTCAGCCTTCTTCACAGTGCAAATCTCACATCCATAAACGACCACTGGAAAAACCATAGCTTTGACTAGACGGACCTTAGTCAGCAAAGTAATGTCTCTGCTTTTGAATATGCTGTCTAGGTTGGTCATAACTTTTCTTCCAAGGAGTAAGCATCTTTTAATTTCATGACTGCAATCACTGTCTGTAGTGATTTTGGAGCCCAGAAAAATAAAGTCTGACACTGTTTACACTGTTTCCCCATCTATTTGCCATGAAGTG
>SJYC01064595.1:0-18988 GCA_006408675.1 Madoqua kirkii | reverse complement strand
AGAAAAAACAACAATACAGTATACTGACACATATATATGGAATTTAGAAAGATAGTAATGATGACCCTGAAAGTGAGACAATGTAAGAGACACAGAGGTATAGAATGGACTTTTGGCTTCAGAGGGAGAGGGAGAGGGTGGGATGATCTGGGAGAATGGTATTGAAACATGGATACTATCATATAAGAAATGAAGTGGAAGTCTATGTTCAAAATAAAATAAAATAAAATGATAATAAAAAAATTTACAAAGATGACCATGTGTGAGACTTGAAGGAAGTCTCAACAGAATTCAGTGAATCAAAATCATATAAGTTTTTCACCATTGGAAATGAATATTGCCTACAAATTTTTAAAAATATTTAAAAATGTATATGATTTTAAATTAAGAAATCTTCCCAAATAGTCTATGAATCAAAAGCTAACAATCTGAAAGGGAAATTAAGAAGGAAATAATATCCAAAACAATAAAATACTTACAAATAAATTTATGTAGGTGAATTCTTATATACTGAAAACTGTAAGACACTGATGAAACAAATTGATTGAATTGACACAAATAAGTGGAAATATCTTTTGTGTTCTTGGATTGAGATAATATTGTGAAAATGTCATGCTGCACAAAGTGATCTACAGATTCATTGTAATTCCTATGGCATTTTTGATAGAAATAGAAAAAAAAAATTAAAATTTGTATGGAACCACAAAGATCACAGTAGCCAAAGAATTCTTGGGAAAGAACAGAGCTAGAAGCATCATACTGCCTGATTTTATGCTACAGTACGAAGATATGGCTATAGTCATCAAAGCAGTATGGTGGTGGTAATTTAGTCACTAAGTCATGTCAGACTTATGACCCCAAGGACTGTATCTTACCTTGCCATGCTCCTTTGCTGAGGGGATTCTCCAGGCAAGAATGCTGGAGTGAGTTGCGGTTGCCTCCTCCAAAGAATCTTCTCAACCCAGTCCAACCCGGGTCTCCTGTATTGCAGGCAGATTTCTTTACTGACTGAGCACAAAGCAGTATGATGAAAGTGAAAATGAAGTCACTCAGTCGTGACCAGGCTCGTCCGTCCATGGGATTCTCCAGGCAAGAATACTGGAATGGGTTGCCATTTCCTTCTCTGGGGGATCTTCCCCACCCAGGGATTGAACCCAGGTCTCCCACATTGCAGGCAGACGCTTTAACCTCTGAGCCACTAGGGAAGCCTAAAAGCAGCCACATAGACCAGTGAGTCAGAATAGACAGCCCAGATATAAACCGTTCGACTGAAAAAAGATGCACAACTTGAGAGTTGCTAGTTAAGTTTTGTTTGGGGCAGCATCTCAGTTAGCTATGAGAGACTGTTGTATGATTTTGATGAAGGCGGAATTCAGTGCAATCAAGCACTTATTTTACAAAGGGTTTTTTATTAGTCATGAGGAGCTGATGTCATACTGAAGGGATTTAGTGCTTTTACAGATATAAGGAGATTCCTTCATCTTTTACACGTGGGCTTTTACATTGGGCTTCCCTGGTAGTTCAGATGGTAAAGCGTCTGCCTGCAGGTGGGAGACCTGGGTTCAATCCCTGGGTCGTAAAGATCCCCTGGAGAAGGAAATAGCAACCCACTCAAATACCCCACCGGGAAAATTCCATGGTCTAAGGAGCCTAGTAGGCTATAGTCCCTGGGATCACAGAGTTGGACATTACTGAGCAACTTCACTTTCTTTTACTTTACATGTGGACATGCTGTTTTCCCACTATCAATTATTAAAAAATCTGTCCTTTTCCCATTGTACATTCTTAGTGCCACTGTCTAAGTGTGTTGCTGTTTAGTCATTCAGTCATGTCCAATTCTTTGTGCCTGCAGCACGCCATGCTTCCCTCTCCTTCACCATCTCCTGGGGTTTGTTCAAATGTGTGTCCACTGAATCAGTGAGGCCATCCAACCATCTCATCCTCTGTCATCCCCTTATCCTCCTGCCTTCGATCTCTCTAGTATCAGGTCTTTTCTAGTGAGTCAGCTATTTACATCAGATGACCAATGTATTGGAGCTTTAGCTTCAGCGTTCTTCCTTCCAATGAATATTCAGGGTTGACTTCCTTTAGGATTGATCGATTGATCATCTTACAATCCAAGAGACTCTCAAGAGTCTTCACCAACACCACAGTTCAAAGCATCAATTCTTTGGCACTCAGTCCTCTTTATGGTCCAGCTCTCACATCCATATATGACTACTGGAAAAACCATAGTTTTGACTATATGGACTTTTGTCGACAAAGTAATGTCTCTGCTTTTTTAAATGGTGTTTAGATTTTTATAGCTTTTCTTCAAAGGAGCAAGCATCTTTTAATTTCATGGCTGCAGTTACCATCTGGAGTGATTTTGTAGATGAGAAAATAAAGTCTGTCCTTATTTCCATTGTTTCACCTTCTGTTTGACATGAAGTGATGGGACTGGGTGCCATGATGTCAGTTTTTGAATGTTGAGCTTTAAGCCAGCTTTTTCACTCTCCTTTCTCACTTTCATCAAGAGGCTCTTTAATTCCTCTTCAATTTCCATGATAAGGGTGATGTCATCTGCATATCTGAGGTTATTGATATTTCTCCTGCCCATCTTAATTCCAGCTTCTGTTTCATCCAGCTGAGCATTTCTGGTGATGTACTCTGCATATAAGTTAAATAAGCAGGATGACAATATACAGCATTGTCATACTCCTTTCCCAGTTTTGAACCAGTCAGTTGTTCCATGTCCAAAAGTTAGTTGACTATATATGCATGGGTTTGTCAACTATAATTTGGCACTTGCCAAGGGCATTTGCCAGTGACTGAACAACAACAACAAGGGCATTTGCCATCTGCCTCTTAGGAGATTGAATCTTATGTTGTTGTAGCTGTTGTCTTTAGACATGCCCTGAAGGGAGTTCAGGGTAGAGAATGAGGCACTTTGTGCTGCAGAGAAATTGGTACAACAGGTTTTTAGATAGTTGGATATTTTCAGGAACTAATTTCAGGATCCCAATCCTTGCATGCATACGTGTTTAGTCACTCAGTCGTGTCCAACTCTTTTGACTCTTTGGACTGTAGCTTACCAGGCTTCTCTTTCCATGGGATTTTTCAAGCAAGAATACTGGAGTGCGTTCCGTTTCCTTTTTCCAAGGGCTCTTCCTGACCTGAGATTCAAACTCACAAGTCCTGTGTCTCCTGGAAACCTCATACATTTCTTACCTGTCCTCTGGTCTCTTATGGTTAAATAACTTCCATTGCCAAACCTAATAAACCTACAGATATTACTGTTGGACTGTTAGTGAAAGAACCAAGTCTTGCTTATTTTATTTTGTTGTAAGTCAGTGTCCCCAGGGATCAAACCCACGTCTCCTGTATCTCCTGAATTGAGGGGTAGATTCTTCATTGTGCTACCTGGGAAGCTCCTATAAACTTATGGATGAACACTAAAGTGAACTGTATAAGATTTTGATAAATAAAAGAGTATACAATATTCATGATTTGACAGACCTGCTATTATTTACAGATGCCTTTATCCAAAGTTATTTAGTTCAATTCAAAATATGTTTGTGATGTATCATATGTGATTTTGAAAAGTATAAAGACTCAACATGGCAAGAATTGTCAAGACACTCTTAAAGAAAAGGATGAGAACCATGGGTCTACTATATAGTAAAGTTTATTATAAGTTGACAGTTATTATGGCAGAATGATTTGACTAAGGTAAAAACATAAACATTAGGAAGTAGTAGTTCTCAGCTAAGTGCAGTTTTGATCCTCTAGGAGACACTTTGCAATGTGTGGAGACATTTTGAATATTGCAATTCGAGGTGGAGAGGATGAAGAGTGGGTATATTGGCTGGGATCTAGTGGGTAAAGGCCAGAGATGCTACTAAACATCCTAAAATTCACACACAATTCTTTGTGGATACAGATAAACCAGTCTAAAATGGTAATACTGCAGCTTTTGAGAATTGTGTAGTATTCAGAAAGAGAACCATGCATGTTAGGATTATTGAGTTCAGTTCAGTTCAGTTCAGTTGTTCGGTCATGTCCGACTCTTTGTGACCTCACGAAGTGCAGCACTCCAAGCCTCCCAGTCCATCACCAACTCCCAGAGTTCACTCAAACTCACATCCATCAAGTCTGTGATGCCATCCAGCCATCTCATCCTCTGTTCCCCTTCTCCTCCTGTCCCCAACCCCTCCCAGCATCAGGGTCTTTTCCAATGAGTAAACTCTTCACATGAGGTGGCCATACTGGAGTTTCAGCTTTAGCATCATTCATTCCAAAGAAATTCCAAGGCTGATCTCCTTCAGAGTGGACTAGTTGGATCTCCTTGCAGTCCAAGGGACTCTCAAGAGTCTTCTCCAACACTCCAGTTCAAAAGCATCAATTCTTCAGTGCTCAGCCTTCTTCATAGTCCAACTCTCACATCCATACATGACCGCTGGAAAAACCACATCCTTGACTAGATGAACCTTTGTTGGCAAAGTAACATCTTTGCTTTTGAATATGCTATCTAGGTTGGTCATAACTTTTTTTCCAAAGAGTAAACATCTTTTAATTTCATGGCTGCAGTCACCATCTGCAGTGATTTTGGAGCCCCCCAAAATAAAGTTGGACACTTTCCACTGTTTCCCCATCTATTTGCCATGAAGTGATGGGACCAGATGCCATGATCTTCATTTTCTGAATGTTGAGCTTTAAGCCAACTTTTTCACTCTCCTCTTTCACTTTCATCAAGATACTTTTTAGTTATCAACTAATGTCAAAGGTGGAAATGAAGAATATCAGAAAATTGTTATTTCTAGTAAATGATATTGGGACAGTTAGAAATCCAAATTGATGAAAAGTTGACTCTGACTCATACCTTATGCCACAGTTAAACAAAGGTGGCTTGAAAAACTAGATGTGAAATAATAAAGATTTTAGAAGATAAAATATGAGGGAATCTTTATAACCTTGTGGTGGAGAAAGACTTTATATGTAAAAACAGAAATCCTAAATGTAGGGTGAAAGGACTGCAAATATGCCTACATGAAAAGTAAGTAATTCTGATCATCAAATGACATGGCTTTTTGAAAAGGAAATTAGCACAACTTCTTAGGAGAAGAGGAAAAATTCTGAGGGCAGAAGGACATCAAGTGAAACATTCTAGCATGGGAACGTGCTTCATAATTTGAAGAACAAGAGAAAGGGTGGCTGAAGCAGGGTCAGAAGTGTAGTAGAAAAAAAGATTTGAAAATTTATAATGAACCAGATCATGGTAACCGAATTTTAGCCTATTTTGTGAAAATTTTATTTGACAAAAGGAGAACTGAGACTTTACTTTTGGATTTAACACCTAGGTGGCAACAGTGGTAAAGAACCTATCTGGCAGTGCAGGAGACATAAGAGACCTGGATTTGATCCTTTGGTTGGGAAGATTCCCTGGATAAGGAAATGGCAACCCACTCCAACATTGTTGCCTGGAAAATTCCATGGACAGAGGAGTCTGGTCAGCTACAGTCCATGGGATGGCAAAGAATCAGTAATGACTAAAGCACCTTAGACTAAGACTGAGGTCATTGACACATTAGAGATATTTATAGTGGTGTTGGTAGGGGTGGTGTTGTGTGAGACAGAGGACGGGACTGCAAAAACCTGATTGGAGATTCAAGAAAGAATGTGAAAAAATTAAAACAGTGGTGATTAATGACTCTTCTAAGAATTTGTTTTATAATGAGAAGTATATAGATAGGATCCTAGCTTAAGAGGTGTTTTTTTTTTTGTTTTTTTTTTTTTAGTGGGGAAGCAATGGGCCAGTCAGCATGGTTTTGGTTGTCCATATTCAGCTGCAAAAGTAAATAAACTGGGAAAATAAACTTAGAATTAATAATGATTTTTAGTCAAGTACTTAACATGAAACAAGGAAGAAGAAAAATATTTTAGGATATATGAAAAAGAAGTGAACTTAAGTCTTTAAGAAACATTGAAAAAGTGGTCAATAGATTATGCATCCCAGTAGGGTTGAAATATTCCTGATATGGAGATATTGAATGATAATCAGCTGAAAAGAAAAGAAGTGGTTATTTGAGATGCTTGAAACTGAGATTTTAGTGGTGTCACAGTTATTAGCAATAACAAAATACAATACCTTGTATAGCAATAGAGAATGAACATGTAAGATAAGTGTGAATATAAAATCATTGCAAGAGAGGAACGATTATATTGTATCATTTTATGTTAGTGTCATTTATAAGTATATGGAAAAGACTAAAATGATGATAGGTATAGCATTGAATTAGTAACAATGAATCAGTAACTGAGCTCCTTTAACAACTAAAATGGATCACAGACAAAACTGCAACATTCCTAGAAAATAATAAAGAAGCTAGATGACATTGGACATTGGATGTGTCAATGAGTTTTAAAAATAGTAATTAAAAGTTAAGGCTTTCTTATATGCATTACACACTCTGTCTGAGGACACAGTAATATAATGAATCAATCAGATCCTACATTTCAGCTCAGATGGTGGAAAAATAATTATAAAATTTGTGGAACAGGAATTTTCTATTGATCTCTTCTAAATCTAATCTCACTTGTATTAACCAATCACTAGGCTTCTACCTAAACAGGACTTTTGCCCTAAAGCATTGACAGCTAGGGTTGCTGTTATGGAGAATGTTTTCATTAAGTCCTGTCATCCATTATTTGAATATAGTCATCGACATCATGACAGCAAGTGCTCCTGTGAGTTTGACCATTCTATGAGAATAAAATAAATGAATACCAACACATACACACACACATACAAAGACACATATATTTCCAAGTCTAGATATTAATATAGAAAGTGATTGGGGCTAAATTGGATATGAAAAAAATTAACTTCTCCTTTATCATTTAAATTAGAACAGAAGTCAGAATTTGGAAATGTAGGTGCTTTCTTATTTTCTAGTAGAAAAATTAGCTGTATGCAAGACATTGTTGTTTTAAAAGGAAGGGCTTCCCTGGTGGCTCAGAGGTTAAAATGTCTGCCTTCAATGTGGGAGACCCAGGTTGGATCCCTGGGTTGGGAAGATCCCCTGGAGAAGGAAATGGTAACCCACTCCAGTATTCTTGCCTGGAGAATCCTATGGATGGAGAAGCCTAGTAGGCTACAGTCCACGGGGTAGCAAAGAGTCAGATATGACTGAGCAACTTCTTAAACGTTAAAAAATAAAAATAATCTCATTTTGGGTTTCCCTGGTGGCTCAGCAGTGAAGTACCTGCTTGCAGTTTAAGAGTTGCAGAAGATGACAATTTGATCCCTGGGTTAGCAGATCCTCTGGAGGAGAGCATGGCAACCCACTCCAATATTCTTGCCTGGAAAATCCCATGGACAGAGGAGCCTGATGGGCTACAATCTGTAGGGTCTCAAAGAGTTGGACATGACTGAAGATAACTAGCTGGCACACACACCCGTAATTTCATTCCAGTGACAGTATGACCTTCAATAATGTCCAATATCCTGCTGCCTCTAAAATAGCTTTTATATTTCAAAGTCATCTTTTTTTTTTTTCAGCCAAGATTTTAAATTCAGAGGTGAGGTCAGGTATCTCTTAGAAAGATAGATTCAAGGAAGAATAACAATTCCAGCTAGTAATTTTGATGTGTAAAAACTAAGAAAATCATTTGCATGTTAAGTCAGTGTTCAGTTCACTCGCCCAGTCGTGTCCGACTCTTTCTGACACCATGAATTGCAGCACGCCAGGCCTCCTTGTCCATCAACATCTCCCAGAGTTCACTCAGACTCACGTCCATCGAGTCCGTGATGCCATCCAGCCATCTCATCCTCGGTCGTCCCCTTCTTCTCCTGCCCCCAATCCCTCCCAGCATCAGAGTTATTCCAGTGAGTCAATCCTTCACATGAGGTTGCCAAAGGACTGGAGTTTCAGCTTTAGCATCATTCCTTCCAAAGAAATACCAGGATTGATCTCCTTCAGAATGGACTGGTTGGTTCTCCTTGCAGTCCAAGGGACTCTCAAGAGTCTTCTCCAACACTACAGTGCAAAAGCATCAGTTCTTCGGCCCTCAGCCTTCTTTACAGTCGAGCTCTCTCATCTTTACATGACCACAGGAAAAAAACATAGCCTTGGCTGGACGAACCTTAGTTGGCAAAGTAATCTCTGTTTTGAATATACTATCTAGGTTGGTCATAACTTTTCTTCCAAGGGGTAAGCATCTTTTAATTTCATGACTGCAGTCACCATCTGCAGTGATTTTGGAGCCCCCCAAAATAAAGTCTGACACTGTTTCCCCATCTATTACCATGAAGTGATTAGACCGATGCCATGATCTTCGCTTTCTGAATGTTAAGCTTTAGACCAATGTTATTGCTCTCCTCTTTCACTTTTATCAAGAGGCTTTTTAGCTCCTCTTCACTTTCTGCCATAAGGGTGGTGTCATCTGCATATATGAGGTTATTGATATTTTTCCTGGCAATCATGATTCCAGCTTGTGTTCCTTCCAGTCCACCGTTTCTCATGATGTACTCTACAAAGAAGTGAAATAAGCAGGGTGACAATATACAGCCTTGAAACACTCCTTTTCCTATTTAGAACCAGTCTGTTGTTCCATGTCCAATTCTAACTGTTGCTTCCTGACCTGCATACAGATTTCTCAAGAGGCAGGTCAGGTGGTCTGGTATTCCCATCTTTTTCAGAATTTTCCACAATTTATTGTGATCCACACAGTCAAAGGCTTTGCCATAGTCAGTAAAGCAGAAATAGATGTTTTTCTGGAACTCTCTTGCTTTTTCCATGATCCAGCAGATGTTGGCAATTTGATCTCTGGTTACTCTGCCTTTTCTAAAACCAGCTTGAACATCAGGGAGTTCACGGTTCATGTATTTCTGAAGCCTGGGGTGGAGAATTTTGAGCATTACTTTACTAGCATGTGAGATGAGTGCAATTGTGTGGTAGTTTGAGCATTCTTTTGCATTGCCTTTTTTTGGAATAGGAATAAAAACTGACCTTTTTCAGTCTTGTGGCCACTGCTGAGCTTTCCAAATTTGCTGGTATATTGAGAGCAGCACTTTCACAGCATCATCTTTCAGGATTTGAAACAGCCCAATTGGAATTCCATCATCTCCACTATTTTTGTTTGTAGTGATGCTTTCTAAGGCCCACTTGAATTCACATTCCAAGATGTCTGGCTCTAGATTAGTGACCACCTCTTCATGACTATCTGGGTCCTGAAGATCTTTTTTGTACTGTTCTGTGTATTCTTTCCACCTCTTCTTAATATCTTCTGCTTCTGTTAGGTCCAGACCATTTCTGTTCTTTATCGAGCCTATCTTTGCATGAAATGTTCCCTTGGTATCCCTAATTTTCTTGAAGAGATCTCTAGTCTTTCCCAATCTGTTGTTTTCCTCTATTTATTTGCATTGATCATTGAGGAAGTCTTTTTTGATCTCTTCTTGCCAAATACCGAGAATAACAAGCAAGCTTGGCCTTGGAGTACAAAATGAAGCAGGACAAAAACTAGCAGTTTTGTGAAGAGAATATGCTTGTCGTAGGAAACACATTTTCCAACAGCCTAGGAGATGACTCTACATAGGGAATATCACCAAATAGTTAATCCCAAACTGGGTTGATTATGTTCTTTGCAGCTAAAAAATGGAGAAGCTCTATCAAATCAGCAAAAACAAGACTTAGAGATGACTGTGGCTCAGCTCATGAGCTCCTTATTGCAAAATTCAGGCTTAAATTGGAGAAAGTAGAGAAAATCACTAGACAATTCAGATATGACCTAAACCAAATCCATTATGATTAAACAGTGGAGGTGACAAATAAATGCAAGGGATTAGATATAGTAGACAGAATACCTGGATGGAGGTTCCTAACATTGTACAGAAGGCAGGAATCTAAACCATCACAAAGAAAAAGAAATGTAAGAAGGCAAAGTGGTTGCCTGAGGAGACTTTACAAGCAGCTGAGTAAAGAAGAGAAGTGAAAGGCAAGGGAGAAAGGGAAAGATATACCCAACTGATTGTAGAGTTCCAGAGAAGAGCAAGGATAGATAAAGAAAGCCTTAGATAAACAGTGCAAAGAAATAGAGGAAAATGATAGAATGGGAAAGACTAGAGATTACCTCAAGTAAACTGGGGGTACCAAGGGATATTTTATTCAAGATTGGGTAGGGTAAAGGAAAGAAATGAAAGGAGTCTAATAGAAGCAGAAGATATTAAGAAGAGGTGGCAAAATACACAGAACTATTAAAAAAAAGAAGTTGAAGCTGGATAATCACATCTTAGAGCCAGACATCCTGGAGTAGAAATCAAGTGGGCCTTAGGAAGCATTACTAAAAAGAAAGCTAGTTGAGGTGATGGAATTCCAGCTGAGCTCCTCAAATCCTAAAAATGATGATGTTGTTAAAGTACCATACTCAATATATCAGCAAATTTGGAAAACTCATCAGTGGCCAAAGAACTTGAGTCAGTTTTCATTTTAATCCCAAAGAAGAGTAATGCCGAAGAATGTTCAAACTGCCATATAGTTGTACTCAGTTCATGTGCTAGCATATTTATGCTCAAAATCCTTCAACGAGGCTTCAGTAGTACATGAACTTAGAACATTCAGATATTCAAGCTGGGTATAGAAAAGGCTAAGGAACCAGAGATCAAATTGCCAACATTCACTGGATCATGAAGAAAGCAAGAGAGTTTCAGAAAAACATCTGTTTCTGCTTCATTGTCTATGCTAAAGCCTTTGACTATGTGAGTCACAACCAACTATGGAAAATTCTTAAAGGGATGGAAGTATCAGATTATCTTACTTGTCTCCTGAAAAGCCTGTATGTTGGTCAATAAGCAGAAGTTAGAACCATACATGGAACAGCTGAGTGGTTCAAAATTGGTAAAGAAGCATGACAAGTCTGTATATTGTCACTCTGATAATTTAATTTATATGCAGAGTACATCAGGCAAAATGCTGGATTGGATGAATCACAAGTCGGAAATAAGATTTCTGGGAGAAATATCAACAATCTCAGATATGCAGATGATACTACTCTAATGGCAGAAAGTAAAAAGGAACTAAAGTCTCTTGATGAAGGTGAAAGATGAAAATGAATAAGGTAGTTAAAACTCAACATTTAAAAAACTAAGATCATGGCATATGGTCATATCACTTCGTGGCAAATAGATGGGGAAACAATGGAAAAACAGTGAGTGACTTTATTTTCTTGGGCTCTAAAATCACTTTAGATGGTGACTGCAACCTTGAAATTAAAAGATACTTGCTCCTTGGAAGAAAAACTACGACAAGCCTAGACAGAATATTAAAAAGCAGAGACATTACTTTGCTGACAAGGGTCCATATAGTCAAAGCTATGGTTTTTCCAGTAGTCATGTATGGATGTGAGAGACAGATCATAAAGGCTGAGTGCTAAAGAATTGACACTTTTGAATTGTGGTGTTGGAGAAGACTCTTGAGAGTCTGTTGGACTGCAAGGAGATCCAACCAGTCCATCCTAAAGGAAATCAGTTCTGAATATTGATTGGAAGGACTGATGAAGCAGAAGCTCCAATATTTTGGCCATCTGATGCAAAGAGCAAATTCATTAGAAAAGAAACTGATTATGGGAAAGATTGAAGGTGAGAGGAGATGGGGACAACAGAGGACAGGAAAGTTTGATGCCATTACTGACTCAACAGACATGAATTTTAGCAAGCTCTACGAGATGGTGAAGGACAGAGAAGACTGGCATGCTTCAGTCCATGAGGTTGCAAAGAGTTGCACATGATTGAGTGACTGAACAACAAGAATATTCTTGAGAGTCCCATGGACAGCAAGGAGATCAAACCAGTTAATCCTAAATAGAACAATCCTGAATTTTGTTGGAAGGACTTGCTGAAGCTGAAGCTCCAATACTTTAGCTACACGATGCTGTCTCCCTATCGGAAAAGACCCTGATGCTGAAGAACATTGAAGGCAGAAGTTGAAGGGGATGGCAGAAGATGAAATGGCTAGATAACATCACTGACTCAATAGACATGAATCTGAGAAAACTCTGGAATATAGTGGCAGACAGAGGAGACTGGTGTGATGCATTCCATGGGAACGCAAAGAGTTGGATATGACTTAGCAACTGAACGGCAACAAAATATGCGTGTGTATGTATATATATGTATGTATACATGCATACACACACTTTTTTTAAACAAATACAGGTTTATATTAAATATATATGTTGTTTCTCTTTCTCTCCAATCTTTCTCTTTTTCTTTTTTCTTTCCCAAAGACTACAAATATGTCTAAGTTCACTGTAACACAATATAGCAATATATAACAATTTCCCTTTCCATTTTTTTTTAAACATTCTATATCCTTTCCTTCTTAACTGAACTCCTTGAAAGAATAGTACAAACCCCTGTTCTTTGCTCCTTGGGAACCAATCACTTCTCTTCTTGTGGGCATATGCCTTGATTATATCACTCCACAGAAGCTTCTCTTGAAAAAGACACTGTGGTCTGTTTATGGACAAATATAATAAATATTTTTTGGCTTTATATCTTGGTATAAATATAAATATAAGCTATATTGCCTAATGAATGCCTTATTATTCTTTAGCTTTTTTGGTGTTTCACTTTTTTATCTTCCTTGGCATTCTTTTCTTACTACTATATATTCTTAGTCTCTTTCTTGAGTTTCTCCCTTTGCTTTTATAACCTTTATGGTCTTCCATAGTCTTTCCTTTCTATATGTACTTCTTTGATTGCTCTCATTCCCCATTAGTGTTAACTCTACATTTATGCTAAATGATCCAACTGTAATATCTCAGTCTGGCCTATTCTGGAGGTAAAAATGATACATACAAGTGTTCACTCCTCCTATGCCCTCTGGATTCTTCAAATCTGTTCTCCTTCATACTGAGCTCAGCATCTCTGCTATCCATCTTTACCCTCTTCCATCTTGTGGTTTTCTTTGTATTCTATATGCTGCCAGTTACTAGTATTACTAAACTAAATTAGTTAGAAAATTATATGTTATCCCAAATTCTTACCTGTTCTAATCAGTTGCTAGTTTCTGACAATTTTACTTTCTAATTGTTGGTTTCAAATAGTTCACTTTTTTTATTATCATCAGACCAACTTTGAGTTTTGAGAAAAGAAATAAGAGGTCACTTCTAATTATATATAAGGAGTGTTTAATATTTAAATCTAATTGTAAATTAAGGCATTGTGGAAGAAATAAATATTAAAATACTCTTGGAAGGTTGAGAGGTCCACTCAGACAGGGGGATTAGGCACAGAGATGGAGGGAAGTAGAAATTATTACTGATAGAGCAGTTTGAGGCCAAACAGAGGCCTATGAATGACAAGTTGTGGAATTTGAATTTTATCTTAGGGTATAACTATCATTGAAGAATTATTAATAGAAGAGTAACAATTAAAGCAATGTGTTATGGTTATTAATCTGCCTACATGAACTGTTTTGAATTGAAAGGGCAAAACAGTCTGGAGGTGGGGAAACCAGGTCTGAGATTTTTGAATAAAAATATAAGTAAACAAAGTTGTGAATCTGATTCTAAACGGAATCAAAAGAAAGTAAAGCATTGAAGAACTGTTTTATACTTCTAATTTAAGCTGAAGGAGACTATCATGAATAAAGTGCAAATTCCTATGGTTAGATATGCATTTTTCTCATTATGTAGAATTGTTTTTAAAATGAGAGATTAATTGAACAGTAAAGTTCACATCATCTAAAATTGATTCAGTAATTTTGCCTAATCCTTTAGTTATTTGACAAAAGTATGTGAAATAAAACATCAAAGTTTCAGATGACTTAGGAAAACAAATGGAAGTATTTGTAATCCACATGTTCCATTACATGCTCAACTAGAGTAGACACTGAACAAACTCATGTCAGTCACCTTTGTTTGCACTGTAAAATATACTCAGTGTCCAGACACATTGGTTCACTGCTGTAAAGTGAAAGTGAAAGTTGCTCAATCATGTCTGACTGTGACTCCATGAACTGTCCATGGAATTCTCCAGGCCAGAATACTAGAGTGGGTAGCCTTTCCCTTCTCCAGGAGATCTTCCCAGCCCAGGGATCTAACCGAGGTCTCCCGCATTGCAGGTAGATTCTTTACCAGCTGAGCCACAAGGGAAGACCAAGAAGCTTGGAGTGGGTAGCCTATCCCTTCTGCAGGGGATCTTCCACACCCAGGAATTGAACTGGGGTCTCTTGCATTGCAAGTGGATTCTTTACCAACTGAGCTATCAGGGAAGACCTTCATTGCTGTAAGCCCTGTATAGTAAATTTGTTACTTCTCTTACCACACCTGCTATGTTCTGACAGTAAAAACATTTCACCTACTTAGTAAAATGAGTGATATTGTAAGGCTTGGCCAAGTGTTTTAGGACATGGACACAAACCTCATTTATGAGTGAATTCAGGAATGGATTTTAACATCAGTTTGTCATTTTGCTCATTTAATTTTTTCTTCTTGTTCTGTCTTGCAATTGAAAGGCCAGAGTGTAATAGTTTAAATATGGAGAGGTTTCTAAAATATGGCATGTGGAAAAGGGCATTTTGTAGAGTGTCTGATTCACAATCACCCTTTCTTGTATTTCAGCTTCAGAAAATTTGTAATTCACAAAGCCTCAGGAAAGAGTTAGAATTTTGAGGTTGATATATTTTGAAGCAGATTATCCTCATAAAAGTGTCTGCACATTAGATTTTGGAGTGTCCAGAGCAATAGTTAACCCTAACATTTTATGTTTCTGCAACTGTTTTTAGATCCTTTCATTGTTCCTTAGAGGGAAAAGCCTAGAATTTATTGTTTCTCTGAGACAGAAAAAAAGTTCACTTACATTCAGAAATGGAAAAATAAAAGCCAGCTGATGCTCTTAATTATTACATTAGATATCTACCAAAAGAGCCTGGGATTCCAAATTAGATAAGCCAAATTCAATCCAGGTTCTGCCGTTTACTGGTTATGTTAACTCAGCTGGAGGTCTAATATCTCTGAATCTCTTTTTTTTGCATGTGTGAAAAGTTCACAGAATGCTGTCGAATTAAATAATTAGTGCATAGCACATAGCCTGGCCTATTTCTAAACATGTGGTTCAAGAGATTAGTGTTTAATAAATGATCACATTCCCTTAGTGTTTTTTAAGTCATTAATAAAATTTTGAGGAACTTAGTAAAAACTGTGTATTTTTTTGATTTATCAAAAAACTGTACAGTTTCTACTCTATGTCATGTTCTTTTCTATGGATAAAAGAGTGAATCAAAAAATTCCCATTTCTTGTAGAGTTTCTATTCCAGTAAATAAAAGCCAACAGTCAAGTGATAAAGTAACATATTAATATTTCAGGTACTAAGACCTTTGATGAAGAAGGATTATGTAGTTTAAGAGAGGAAGATGTAAATTGAGAGGCAGGTATTAGTTTAAATAGAATGTTAAGGAATGAAACTCAGATTAGTGAAAGTTCAAGCAGAGACCTGAATGAAGCAAGCAGTAGGATTATTGGAGTTCATTCCCAAACAAAAGAAAAGCATTTAAAAATAGCCCAGAGGTGAGAAAAGCCTTGGAGTGTTAATCCTCACAGAAATTCTACTAGATAATACATTATTTCCCCCAACAAGTCTTAAAAATGTTAATTAAGGAACAAGATATATGTAATATTGAGATCAGAAAACATGTTAAAAATGTAACCACATAGAAATTTTTAATAAAAGATCCTAAAGCACAGGATGAAAATGTCCATATATATCTCACACAGTATATTTAAATTTAATGATTTTTTACTCTTAAGGATTTAAATGATGAAGTACGAAATAATCTCAGAAGTGATATTGAGATCTGCTTTGGATTTCTTCCAGTTTTTCAAACATAATCTTCCTAACTGATATCTGATATGTTTAGTGATTTTTTTTTTCTTAATGTGTTTTGTTTTTGTTTTAAGTAGTGGTGGTTTCCCAGGTGGCTCAGTGGTAAAGAATCCACATGCCAATGGAGGAGACACAGGTTCGATCCCTGTTGGGAAAATCCCCTGCAGTAGAAAGTAGCAACTCACTCTAATATTCTTGCCTGGAAAATTCCATGGACGGAGGAGCCTGGCAGGCTGCAGTCTATATGGCAGGCTGCAGTCTATAGGGTTTTAAAGAATTGGGCACTACTAAAGTGTCTGAGCATGGCACAGCATGTCTCAGTGGTTATATAATGACCTACAAGATGAAACTGTGGAAAATTCTGAAAGAGATGGGAATACCAGACCATCTGACCTGCCTCTTGAGAAATCTATATGCAGGTTAGGAAGCAACAGTTAGAACTGGACATGGAACAACAGATTGGTTCCAAGTAGGAAAAAGAGTATGTCAAGGCTGTATATTGTCACCCTGATTATTTAACTTATATGCAGAGTACATCATGAGAAACTCTGGGCTGGATGAAGCACAAGCTGGAGTCAGATTGCTGGGAGAAATATCAATAACCTCAGATATGCAGATGACACCACCCTTATGGCAGAAAACAAAGAAGAACTAAAGAGCATCTTGATGAAAGTGAAAGAGGAGAGTGAAAAAGTTGGCTTAAAGCTCAACATTCAGAAAACGAAGATCATGGCAGCCAGTCCCATCACTTCATGGCAAATAGATGGGGAAACAGTGGAAACAGTGTCAGACTTTATGTTTTTGGGCTCCACAATCACTGCAGATGGTGATTGCAGCCATGAGATTTGAAGACGCTTACTCCTTGGAAGAAAAGTTATGACCAACCTACATAGTATATTCAAAAGCAGAGACATTACTTTGTCAACAAAGGTCCGTCTAGTCAAGGCTATGGTTTTTTCAGTGATCATGTATGGATGTGAGAGTTGGACTATAAAGAAAGCTGAATGCCAAAGAATTTATGCTTTTGAAGTGTGGTGTTGGAGAAGACCCTTGAGAGTCTCTTGGACTGACAGGAGATCCAACCAGTCCATACTAAAGGCGATCAGTCCTGGCTGTTCATTGGAAGGACTGATGTTGAAGCTGAAACTCCAATATTTTGGCCACCTCATGCATAGAGCTGACTCATTTGAAAAGATCCTGATGCTGGGAAAGATTGAGGGCAGGAAGAAAAGGGGACATTAGAGGATGAGATGGTTGAATGGCATTACCGACTCAATGGAAATGTCTTTGGCTAAACTCCGGGAGTTGGTGATGGACAGGGAGGCCTTATGTGCTGCGATTCATAGGGTCGCAGAGTCGGACACAACTAATCGACTGACCTGAACTGAACTGAAGCAACAGATTTCTGGACTCCCAAGTTTTAAAAATGTTTTTGTTCTAGTTTTCTTTGTGTGTGTTTTCAAACCTCATTTATTGAAGATATTACATCAAATCACGTTTTGGCTTAATTTGGATTCTGATATGTGTTGTTAACTAACTTGATCACCTTGGGCAAGTGAAAGCTTTTTAAGCTTCACTTTTTGTGAAGTATAAAGTGATAGAATTAATTTATAAAGTATTCTATAGCCTTATCATCTCAATCATATAATATTTTAAAATATTCATTATTATTAAAATTCCATTGTTGTGAACATTACTTGTTTCAAATATATTCAGAAAGCCAAACATAGTGTTAAACATCATTTATACTGTAACATTCTCAGTTGTATATTGAGTGAACTATTAAAAGTGTAGCTATTTTAAACTTCTCCAAAATCTCCTACTCACAAGCTGACAGATTTCCTGCCTCCATATTTTATTATTTATTTTATTAGTTTGAACATTTAGAAATCTATAGTTGTGTTTTTCTATACAGCTATTTTGTTTTCTTTACTAGACTGTAAACTCTGTGAATATAATATATATAATAGGTTACAAATTTTAATATTTTGCACAATGTGCAAAACAGTCATGTATAAATAAGTACATTGACATATGTTTTCTTAATCAAAGATTTCCCTGGTGGCTCAGATAGTAAAGTGTCTGCCTGCAATGCAGGAGACCTGAGTTTGATCCCTGGGTCGGGAAGATCCCCTGGAGAAGGAAATGGAAACCCACTCCAGTACTCTTGCCTGGAAAATTCCAGAGGAGCCTTGTAAGCTACAGTCCAAATCACAAAAAGTTGTGTTTTTCTATACAGCTATTTTGTTTTCTTTACTAGACTGTAAACTCTGTGAATATAATATATATAATAGGTTACAAATTTTAATATTTTGCACAATGTGCAAAACAGTCATGTATAAATAAGTACATTGACATATGTTTTCTTAATCAAAGATTTCCCTGGTGGCTCAGATAGTAAAGTGTCTGCCTGCAATGCAGGAGACCTGAGTTTGATCCCTGGGTCGGGAAGATCCCCTGGAGAAGGAAATGGAAACCCACTCCAGTACTCTTGCCTGGAAAATTCCAGAGGAGCCTTGTAAGCTACAGTCCAAATCACAAAATTTGGACAAGACTGAGCAACTTCACTTCACTTCACTTCTTCTTAATCAAGGACAATGGATAGTATGAATGATTCTTAGACTAGTCTTACTCTGACGTGAATTTATTACTGTTGTCAAGTAAAAGGGCCATATATAGAAATCCAGTCAAATCCAAAACTAGTGATTGATTTTTTAAGCATCTTGCATGTGAATTCAATCTATGTCCTATTAAATTAAGGGGGAATAAATCAGGTAATGTCATATCATGTAGATGCCTGATCTCTTCTTTCCATAGCAACCTGATTTAATGTAAATATCATTGTGTAATAAAACTAGGTTAAATCAAATAAAAATATTATTGAAGAGAAAAAAGTACTTACTGCTATTCTGTCAATCTCTTCTTTCATGTTTTCTCCAAAGTAAAAATACCATCTCAAAGGATATATGGTGTAAGAATACCTGCTCTTTGTTAAGAGTAAGGTTGAATTAATTCATTTAACTATTTGTTTACTTGCCACATTTCATTTAGACTCTAAGGTAAGAGTAAAAATAAGTTCTTTGTTTTTCTATAAAGCACTTTAATATACATTTGCTTTTGAAAAT
>SJYC01064591.1:0-12940 GCA_006408675.1 Madoqua kirkii | reverse complement strand
TTAATTCATAAGTTATAATATATAAATAATATATACACTAAATATATATTAGATATAATTTATATTATATATATTATAATTTATATATTATTATTAAAATTTATATAATATAAATTATATCTAACCACTTTATTCCATAATCTGTTATGTATTTCAGTTATTTAACTATTTTACTCTTATGATCTGATACTATGTTCTTTCTCCTAATGATTTGTCTTATGATTATAAAACCTAGTCCTTTAATAAGGCTAATTAAATTTCTCAAGTTATTAAGTATGAAGTGACATATTTGAAAGTGTGTTGATGTGTATGTGTCCATGCATGCAGCACACCTATGAGTGAATTCCATATTCAGGGAAATTTTGGAATTAATTTACCTCCCTCTACCCTCAGATATGCAGATGACACCACCCTTATGGCAGAAAGTGAAGAGGAAATAAAAAGCTTCTTGATGAAAGTAAAAGAGGAGAGTGAAAAAGCTGGCTTAAAGCTCAACATTCAGAAAACGAAGATCATGGCATCCGGTCCCATCACTTCATGGGAAATAGATGGGGAAACAGTGGAAATCATGTCAGATTTTATTTTTCTAAGCTCCAAAATCACTGCAGATGGTGATTGCAGCCATGAAATTAAAAGACGCTTACTCCTTGGAAGAAAAGTTTTGACAAACCTAGATAGCATATTGAAAAGCAGAGACATTACTTTGCCAACAAAGGTCCATCTAGTCACTGGTTTTTCCAACGGTCATGTATGGATGTAAGAGTTGGACTCTGAAGAAAGCTGAGCACCAAAGAATTGATGCTTTTGAACTGTGGTGTTGGAGAAAACTGCAAGGAGATCCAACCAGTCCATTCTGAGGGAGATCAACCCTGGGATTTCTTTGGAAGGAATGAAGCTGAAGCTGAAACTCTAGTACTTTTGGCCACCTCACGTGAAGAGTTGACTCACTGGAAAAGACCCTGATGCTGGGAGGGATTGGGGGCAGGAGGAGAAGGGGACAACAGAGGAAATGGCTGGATGGCATCACTGACTTGATGGACATGAATCTGAGTGAACTCCAAGAGTGGGTGATGGACAGGGAGGCCTGATATGCTGTGATTCATGGGGTTGCAAAAGTCAGACATGACTGAGCGACTGAACTGAACCGAACTGATAATGGCACTGGCCATCTTGGATTTATGACCGATAAGTCGACCAGTTTATTTGAGTATATACACGCCTTATATTCTAACACGGTTGACCCATGCATGGACTCAGATTTGGTTGATTGTTTGTATACTGTGTGCCACAATGCAATTAAAAATAAAACACGCAGTAGATTGGCAGCACATTGCTCAAAGTTTGGGCTATGTAATTAAAAATATATATAGTGTCACTAATAGGTTGGCTATTGGATCTGTGCCAAGCTTGGTCCTACTTTTTTTAAGCTTTTCTCATCAAGATTTTAAAAATTATGGAGTGTAGAGTCTGTTTGGAAAAGTGAATTACAGTCGTGTCAAAGAAAAAATATATAAATAAATAAAATAAACGAGCTCTACAAAAAACTGAAAAGTCAAGATTTACATTACTAGTAGAAGGTGACTGAATGGACATGAATACATTAAAAAGATTGTTTGAGCAAAGCAGGTAAGGTGGTTGGCAATAAATTGATGAAAATAGAGTGTCATTGATGCAAATAGGAATGAGGAGAAAATGAAAATTAATGTTGACTGTTGTTTAGTCTCTAAGCCATGTCTGACTCTAGTGACCTCATGGGCTGTAGCATGCCAGGCTCTTCTGTCCATACATTTTCTAGGAAAGAATACTAGAGTGAGCTACTGTGTCCTTCTCTGGGGATCCTCCTGACTCAGTGTTCGAACCCAAGTCTTTTGCATTGGCAGGTAGATTCTTTATCACTGAGGCACCAAAGAAGCCCTGATATTGACTAAGCAAATATTACTTACCTATTGCTTTTATATACAGCATTTTTATAAATATTACAATGATTCTATAGATTATCAAATGTAATTTTTTACTATAGAAATAAAGAAATAGAAAAGTTATGCATACCACATAGCTACTGAAAGAGAAACTGTGATTTAACCACAGTCTCAGTAACAATAAACATGTCAGTTAGTCAGTTCAGTCACTCAGTCGTGTCCGACTCTCTGCGACCCCATGAATCGCAACATGCCAGGCCTCCCTGTGTATCACCATCCCCCAGAGTTCACTCAAACTCACGTCCATCGAGTCTGTGATACCATCCAACCATCTCAACCTCGGTTGTCCCCTTCTCCTCCTGATCCCAATACCTTCCAGCATCAGAGTCTTTTCCAATGACTCAACTCTTCACATGAGGTGACCAAAGTATTGGAGTTTCAGCTTTAGCATCATTCCTTCCAAAGAACACCCAGGACTCATCTCCTTTAGGAAGGACTGGTTGGATCTCCTTGCAGTCCAAGGGACTCTCAAGAGTCTTCTCCAACACCACAGTTCAAAAGCATCAATTCTTCCGCACTCAGCTTTCTTTACAGTCCAACTCTTACATTCATACATGACCACTGGAAAAACTATAGCCTTGATTAGATGGACATTTGTTGGCAAAGTAATGTCTCTGCTCTTGAATATGCTATCTAGCTTGGTCATAACTTTTCTCCCAAGGAGTAAACATCTTTTAATTTCATGGCTGCAGTCACCATCTGCAGTGATTTTCGAGCCCAGAAAAATAAAGTTTGACATGGTTTCCACTGTTTCCCCATCTATTTCTCATAAAGTGATGAGACCAGATGCCATGATCTTTGTTTTCTGAATGTTGAGCTTTAAGCCAACTTTTTCACTCTCCTCTTTCACTTTCATCAAGAAGCTTTTTAGTTCTTCATGTTCTGCCATAAGGATAGTATCATCTGTATATCTGAGGTTATTGATATTTCTCCAGGCAATCTTGATTCGAGCTTGTGTTTCTTCCAGTCCAGTGTTTTGCATGATGTACTCTGCATAGAAGTTAAATAAACAGGGTGACAATATACAGCCTTGATGTACTCCTTTTACTATTTGAAACTAGTCTGTTGTTCCATGTCCAGTTCTAACTGTTGCTTCCTGACCTGCATATAGGTTTCTTAAGGGGCAGGTCAGGTGTTCTTGTATTTCCGTGTCTTTCAGAATTTTCCAGTTTATTGTGATTCACACAGTCAAAAGCTTAAACATGTACTGGAAATTAAAGTGCGATAAAAGTTGTAAATGAGCAAATAAAGTGGCTCAGTGGCTAAGGTGTCCAGAAAATCAAAAGCTTTTATAGAGTAGGTAAAATTGGAGGTTTCAGAACATGAACCATAATTATTGCACCATAATTATTTAAGAATCTCATTAATAACTTTGAGGAATCTGTCAGAAAAAAGTTTAAGACATTTAAAACGTATTTATTGGGAGAATTATTCTTACTTTAAAAGATAAGGCTTACTAAAAGAGCTAATATTTATTGGAAGTGTTTTATATTTTAACATCATTTGGATTAGATTTATAAAGAATAATTTTCACTAGAAATTACATTTGGAGAAAATTTGAACTGAAAAGCAGGCTCACCAGTTAGGAGGTATCAGAAATTATGCAGTGATAAGAGAGTTCACTGACCTGTTATGTAGGTGTTTGTTTTTGTACTATTTATTTGTGTATGTGATGTTCAGTCTGTAAACCAGAGATCTCTTTGAGGCCTAAGATTTTATTTATTTTTACACCTAAAGGCATATGTGCCAGAGAGTAAATATCAGTATATTTATTTATTTATTACTTTACATAGCCATTCACTCTTTCTTCTGAAAATCATAGTGCAGATTACCTGCAAGTGTTAATGTATTTCTCTCAAGTGTTTCTGATGGATTTGGCTCTTTCCCTAATCTTGAGGATATATAGGAGAAAGGATGAGTACACAGGCTTGGAAAATCAGGATATAACTACAATAAATGGTTTATAATCAGAGCCAATGGGATGCATTAGAATGTTGCTGTGACTTTTGAGAAAAATCATTTCACTGTTTTCTCTCTAGAATTAAAATAGAATGAAAGTAGAAAGCATTAAGCTGTTGATGCTTCCTTTTACCTTGAAGAGAGTTGTGTAAAATTGGAGTTCTACAGAGAGAAAAGGAGTTAGCATATATAGAAAAAACTCCTGTAACCTTAGAGGTCTAACACCTGATTATGGCTAAAGTCTGCCCTTGAAATTTTCAGAGACTGAGTTGGATTTTCTCCCATGAGAGTCCTAACTGATATGAAGACAGGCAGTATGTTTTTACTGTGTGTATGTTGAATCAATGAAAAAAAAATTTACAATGGGAATGGGATAGCTATATCCTTAAATACAAAGTTCTAGGGCAGGAATATTTAATCTAGTGTATATTGATCTGCATAATGGTGTATAACATGACTCTAATCAGTTATAGGCAAAATTTTGACAAGGAATACTTATTTGCATTTTTCTCTGTGGTGAGGGAAAAATGATTTTATCCTGGTCTCAAAGAAGTCTATGACCTATAACTTTGAAAAGAAAACTAAATGCAGAAAGCATAAATTTAGAATAGATCAGTGTTTGCTTTTTATCTTTAGCTACAGGATTGTTTCAGAGAAATTTTCAAAAATTATAAATTTGAATAGTAGAAGGTATATTAAATCCCACCTTACCCCTTACCCCCCATTTTGGGACTTCCCTGATAGCTCAGTTGGTAAAGAATCTGCCTGCAATGCAGGAGATCCCAGTTTGATTTCTGGGGCAGGAAGATCCGCCAGAAAAGGGATAGGCTATCCAATCGGATATTCTTTGTCTTCCTTTGTGACTCAGCTGGGAAAGAATCCAGCTGCAATGTGGGAGACCTGGATTCCATCCCTGGGTTGGGAAGATCCTCTGGAGAATTGAAAGGCTACCCACTCCAGTATTCTGGCCTGGATAATTCCATGGACTTTATAGATCTTTGGGTTGCAAAGAATAAGACATAACTGAGTAACTTTCACTTTCTCCCCCATTTTAACCTGAGTTCAGAATAAATTATATTTGTTTTGAGATATAATATATTCAGACTTAATTCATTTCAGATCATTACTAAATTAATTATCCCCTTAATTTAAGATAGCACTGCCACTGTAGTGACATATTTACAACCAACTTTTGACAGAGACATACAAATGCTTTGAAATAGCAACACATTCAGTTCAGTTCAGTAGCTCAGGTATGTTGAACTCTTTGTGACCCCATCGACTGCAGTATAGCAGGCTTCCCTGTCCAACACAAACTCCAGGAGCTTGCTCAAACTCATCCATCAAGTTGATGATGCCACCTAACCATCTCATTGTCTGTTTTCCCTTTCTCCTCCTGCCTTCAATCTTTCCCAGCATCAGGGTCTTCTCCAATGAGTCAGCTCTTCAAATCAAGTGGGCACAGTTTTGGAGATTCAGCTTCAGCATCAGTCTTCAGGACTGGTTTCCTGTAGAATTGACTGGTTTGACCTCCTTGCAGTCCACGGGATTCTCAACAGTCTTCTCCAACACCACAGTTCAAAATGTTCAATTATTCCAGGCTCAGCTTTTTTTTTTTTTTTTGTGGTCCAACTTTCACATCCATATATGACTACTGGAAAAACCATAGCTTTGACCAGATGGACATTTGTAAGTGAAGTAATGTCTCTTCTTTTTAATATGCTGTCTAGGTTGGTCATAGCTTTTCTTCCAAGAAGCAAGCGTTTTTAAATTTTATGGCTGAAGTCACCATGTGCAATGTTTTTGGAACCCAAGAAAATAAAGTCCATCACTGTCTCCATTATTTCCGCATCTATTTGCATCATGAAGTGATGGCATTGAATGCCATGATCTTAGTTTTTTGAATGTTGAGTGTTAAGCCAACCTTTTCACTCTCCTCTTTCACTTTCATCAAGTGGCTCTTTAGTTCCTCTTCACTTTCTTCCATAGGGGTGATGTCATCTGCATATCTCAGGTTATTGATATTTCTTCCACCAATCTTGATTCCAGCTTGGCATTTCGCATGATGTACTATTTATATGTTAAATAACAGGGTGACAATATACAACCTTGTTGTACTCCTTTCCTAATTTGGAGCCAGTCTGTTGTTTCATGTCCAATTCTAACTGTTGTTTCTTGACCTGCATACAGATTTCTCAGGAGGCAGATAAGGTGTTCTGAAATTCCCATCTCTTGAAGAATTTTCCAGTTTATTGTGATCCACACAGTCAAAGGCTTTGCATAGTCAATAAAGCAGATATTTTACTAGAATTTTCTTGCTATTTCTGTGATCCAACAGATGTTGGCAATTTGATCTCTGGTTCCTCTCATCTCATCTGTGATCTCATCACACCACAATGGTGTTATCACTCCCCTAGAGCCAGGCATCCTGGAATGCACTGTCAAGTGGGCCTTAGAAGGCATCACTACAAACAAAGTTAGTGGAAATGATGGAATTCCTGCTGAGCTATTTCAAATCCTAACATATAGTGCTGTGAAAGTGCTGTACTTGATATTCCAGCAAATTTAGAACTCAGCATTGGCCACAGAACTGAAAATGTCAGTTTTTATTCCAGTCCCAAAGAAAGGCAATGCTAAAGAATGTTCCAACTACCACACTATTGCACTCATCTTACATGCTAGCAAAGTAATGCTCAAAATTCTCCACGTAAGACTTCAATAGTTCATGAACCTAGAACTTCCAGATGTTCAAGCTGCATTTATAAAATTGGAGGAAAATTGGAGGAAATAGCAGCAAATTTGATATCAAATGCAGAAGTTTGATATATGGCAATTTTTGAGAAAAAATTGAAGCTTGCTTTAAAATTATTTTGTAAAGGTATAAAATATAGTTGTTATATTTATTATGACTCTTATTTTCTACCTCTATAATTTATGTCCTAACAGTTTCCATATTACAAATATGCCAGTAATTCATCTTAAATTTTTATTTTTGTGGGACTTATTTGGATAGAATTTTATTCCTGCTTAAGTGATTAACTTTATAATTTTATATAATGTAGACAGCTGTTGGAATGCTCACATTAGGAACTTTTTCTTCACTTTTATTCACAATATGTATTTTCACCACAGTACAAAGGATTTTTGACCAAATAATTTGGTCTTATATATAACATTGGAGAAATGCAATTGAAGAGAGAAAATGGAAGTAACTCTAGTAACCAGTCTGTCATTCAGTTCAGAACAAGTTGTCTCACAAATTCTGCTGAAACCCAAATAACAAATCATTAAGCAATTGCTTTTTGTTAAAATATAGTTTTTCATAGTAAACTTTTTTTTTTTTTTTAGAAGATATAGCTGTACCGGTTACCTGGTAGTTTTAATGCAATCAAAGAGGCAATAAGAGGCAGCTATCCAAGGCTGGTTATATAGTGTTAATAGTTTATAGTATAGATGTAGTTTCCTGTTTTCCTCATATATAATAGTCCTCAAATTACTTAAGGCTTGCTAGAGCTAATAAATGAAAATGACCAGGAAACCTTTATAATGTATTGATTAAAACTTGACTGTTTGAAGAATGACATTGAAACATGTATAATATCATGTAAGAAATGAATCGTCAGTCTAGGTTTGATGCAGGATACAGGATGCTTGGGGCTGATGCATTGGTATGACCCAGAGAGATGGTATGGGGAGGGAGGTGGGAGGGGGGTTCAGGATTGGGAACTCATGTAGCAGATTCATGTTGATGTATGGAAAACCAGTACAGTATTGTAAAGCAAAATAAAGTTAAAAAAACAAAACAAAACAAAACAACTTGATTGTTGGAATGGACACTTTCCAAGAGCATGGTGATAGATTTTAGGAGGTCATGCAAAACAAGTAAAGAAATTTATGCTTATATTGGAGGAGAATGGACAAAAATCTCAATAGTAATTAGTCAAAGAGTATTACATAGGTATACTTGGCTTTTGGAAAATATAAGACTGGCCATGAATTTGTAAGTATGAAATCTCCTACAGTGCCTTGAATAAGCTAAGGCAATGAATTCTTCACAAGTTAATATGATTCAAAGGAATTTCCTGAAAATAAATCCTTAAATCACAAGTGTATGCACAAGAAGAATGTTATTCATTTACTGGATTTTCCCTCTCAGGAGTTTGGACTAGACTAACATAGAACTGGTTAGCTGGTTAGAAATAGAATATGAGGCAGAGAAAGAGGGAAATGTGCATCTGAGTTGTGCTAAGATTACTAGAATAGGGATCCAAATTTAGGTTGCTACCAAGGTCAGTGAAATAACTCAGGTGTTAGAGCTGAGATTCCACTTTCCCAATTATATTCCAGCTTCCACAGACACTATTAGTTCCAGGTTTTCATGAGATTTAAACTTCTATAAGGAATAGGCAATGTACCACTGATTTAGTAGGTATTCTGATTGTCTTCATCACTTGAAGTTAACTGAATACAAGTAACATTCATGGGGACATTCTACCACCTATTGTATTGGAGGAATGAAACAATGGTGTAGCTCTTTAGTTAAAGCATACACTTTATACGGGTTCAGAACTTGGTATATGGTGCTCTGACATGTTTATTAAGTTAATGTAGGAAGCAGTTATGTGCAGAATATGATATTGAACAAAGAAAATAGAAAAAAATGAAGAGAAAGGCATAAAAATTTTGTTTTCACAGTATTAAGTGAAATAAAATGTCAGGTCAACTTTGGATAAAAAACTGGTATTAAGGATTTGTTTTAACAAGCCTTTGTAGATCTGTGGTTGCATTAAAGAATAAAAGAAGAATCCAGTTTGAAAGAAAGCATTGTTTAGAACTTCTTAAGAATTGCACATTGAGGGTCCTAGAATTAAGGAAAAAGATGGCAAAGTTTGTATTTTCCCTCTCCTTCCATAGATATGTTTTCCTTTCAGTTGCTTTATTGGTATGCCGGGAGAAATATCAATAACCTCAGATATGCAGATGACACCATTCTTATGGCAGAAAGTGAAGAGGAACTCAAAACCTTCTTGGTGAAAGTGAAAGAGGAGAGTGAAAACGTGGCTTAAAGTTCAACATTCAGAAAACTAAGATCACGGCATCTGGTCCCATCACTTCATGGGAAATAGATGGGGAAACTGTGTAAACAGTGTCAGACTTTATTTTTTTGGGCTCCAAAATCACTGCAGATGTTGACTGCAACCATAAAATTAAAAGACGCTTACTACTACATAGCATATTCAAAAGCAGAGACATTACTTTGCCAAACAAAGGTCTGTCTAGTCAAGGCTATGGTTTTACCAGTAGTCATGTATGGGTGTGAGAGCTGGACTGTGAAGAAAGCTGAGCGCCGAAGATTTGATGCCTTTAAACTGTAGTGTTAGAGAAGACTCTTGAGAGTCTTTTGAACTGCAAGGAGTTCCAACCAGTCCATTCTAAAGGAGATCAGCCCTGAGTGTTCTTTGGAAGGAATGATGCAAAAGTTGAAACTCCAGTACTTTGGCCACCTCATACAAAGAGTTGACTCATTGGAAAAGACTCTGATGCTGAGAGGGACTGAGGGCAGAAGGAGAAAAGAGCAAAGGAGAATGAGATGGCTTGGTGGCATCACCGATTCGATGGTCATGAGTCTGAGTGAACTCCGGGAGTTGATGATGGACAGGGAGGCTTGGTGTGCCTCCCTGTTATGGTGCCTGTGAGTACTCCATTCAATTCATGAGTGTAAATTATGTTAAAAAATAAAATATTACATTGTGTTTGACTTTTGCAATTATTAAATATGGGGACTGTTCAGAAAGTTTTGGGGAAAAACATTTATTTTAGGTTAAAGGGATTAATATTCAGAAATTGAAGTCATTCAGTCATGTCCAACTCTTTGCTCCCCATGGATAGTAGCTTGCACCAAGCTCCTCCATCCATGGGATTTTCAAGGCAAGAGTACTGGAGTCAGTTGCCATTTCCTTCTCCAGGGAATCTTCCTAACCCAAGGACTGAACCCAGGTCTCTCACACTGTAGATAGATGCTTTACTGTCTGAGCCACCAGGGAAGTCCAGATACTCTTAATATGTCACATATGTAAAGAAAATATTTATTCTTGATTTCTGAATATTATTTTAATCCAAAAATCTATTTCTTGCTATCAAGTCTGGATAGGGACTGCACTTAGCTATTTGTTTTTCATGAGTATTTTTGGTAAAATATAATTGGTTTAAAGATTTACTGAGAATGGCATTGCCCATCAGAACAAGACTCAGTTTTCCCCTCAGCCAGTTTTTCCCATCAGGAAGTTTCCATAAGCCTCTTATCCTTCTCTATCAGCAGGCAGACAGACAGAAAACCATAATTGCAGAAAACTAACCAATCTGATCACATGGACCACAGCCTTATCTAACTCAGTGAAACTATGAGCCATTCTGTATAGGGCCACTCAAGAAGGATGGGTCATAATGGAGAGTTCTGGTAAAACATGGTCCACAGGAGAAGGAAATGGAAAACCACTTCCGTATTCTTGCCTTGGGAACCCAAACAGTATGAAAAGGCAAAAAGATAGGACACTGAAAGATGAACTCTCCAGGTCAGTAGTTGCCCAATATGCTACTGGATATCAGTGAAGAAATAACTCTAGAAAGAATGAAGAGATGGAGCCAAAGCAAAACCAAAACCCAGTTGTGGATGTGACTGGTGATGAAAGCAAGGTTCTATGCTGTAAAGAGCAATATTGCATAGGGACCTGGAATGTTAGGCAAATGAATCAAGGCAAATTGGAAGTGGTCAAACAGGAGATGGCAAGAGTGAACATCAATATTTTAGGAATCAGTGAACTAAAATGGACTGGTATGGGTGCTTTTAACTCAGATGACCATTATTTCTACAATTGTGGGCAAAAATCCCTTAGAAGAAATGGAGTGGCCAACATAGTCAACAAAAGAGTCCAAACTGCAGTACTTGGTTGCAGTCTCAAAAACAACAGAATGATCTCTTCATTTCCAAGGCAAACCATTCACTATTACCGTAATCCAAATCTATGTCCTGACCAGTAATGCTGAACAAGTTGAAGTTGAACAGGCCTATTAGGACCTACAAAACCTTCTAGAACTAACACCCAAAGAAGATGTCCTTTTCATTATAGCAGACTGGAATGCAGAAGGATGAAGTCAAAAAATACTTGGAGTAACAGGGAAATATGGCCTTTGGAGTAAAGAATGAAGCAGGGCAAAAGCTAATAGAGTTTTGTCAAGAGAATGCACTGGTCATAGCAAACACCCTCTTCCAACACAAGAAAAGACTCTACACATGGACATCACCAAGTGGTCAATATAAAAATCAGATTGTTTATATTCTTTGCAGCCAAACATGGAGAAGCTCTATACAATCAGCAAAAATGAGACCAGAGGCTGACTGTGGCTCAGATCATGAACTCCTTATTGCCAAATTCAGACTTAAATTGAAGAAAGTAGAGAAAACCACTAGACCATTCATGTATGTTCTAAATCAAATCCCTTACGATTACATAGTGGAAGTGAAAAATAGGTTCAAGAGATTAGATCTGGTGGACAGAGAGTGCTCAGCATTTTTTTGACATTGCCTTTCTTTGGGATTGGAATAAAAACTAACCTTTTCCAGTTCTGTAGCCATTGCTGAGCTTTCTAAATTTGTTGGCATATTGAGTGTAGCACGTTCACAGCATCATCTTTTAGGATTTGAAATAACTCAATTGGAATTCCATCACCTCCACTAGCTTTATTTGTGGTGATGTTTCCTAAGGCCCACTTAACTTTGCATTCCAGGATGTCTGGCTCTAGGTGAGTGATCACACCACAGTGGTTATCTGGGTTGTGAAGATCTTTTTTTGCATAGCTCTTCTGTGTATTCTTACCACCACTTTTTAATGTCTTCTGCTTCTGTTGGGTCCATACCATTTCTGTTCTTTATTGAGGCCATCTTTGCATAAACTCTTTGGAATCTCTAATTTTCTTGAAGAGATCTCTAGTCTTTCCCATTCTATTGTTTTCCTCAATTTCTTTGCATTGATCACTGAGGAAGGCCTTTTTATCTTTCCATGCTATTCTTTGAAACTATGCATTCAAATGGGTATATCTTATTTTAATTTTATAGCTGCAGTCACCATCTGCTGAGCACTGAAGAATTGATGCTTTTGAACTGTTGTGTTGGTAAATACACTTGAGAGTCCCTTGGACTGAAAAGAGTTCCAACCAGTCCATCCTAAAGGAAATCATATTGAATATTCATTGGAGAAATTCACTGAAAATCAGTCTTGAATATTTATTGGAAGGACTGATGCTGAAGGTGAAACTCCAAAACTTTGTCCACCTGATGGGAAGAACTGACTCATCTGAAAAGACCCTGATGCTGAGAAAGATTGATGGTGGTAGTAGAAGGGGACGACAGAGGATGAGATAGTTCAATGGCATTCACGATTCAATGGACATGAGTTTGAGTAAACTCTGGAAGTAGTGACGGACAGGGAGGTCTGGCATGCTTCAGTCCATCGGGTCGCAGAGTCAGACATGACTGAGAGACTAAACTGAACTGAATTTTTGGTAATATTAGACAATCTTTTTTCTCCCACCCCCAACACTGGTATTTTAAACTACCAATAAGATTGATAGGATTTGTTCTGTTAGTAGGGTGAAAATTAATCTTCAGCCAAAAAAATAATATTCCTAGAATCTTAATTATTATTATTTATTTTTCTTTTTATTTGAGACTTCAGGCATGAAAATCTGCTTTGGAATTAATTCTTCTCTATGTATTTGGTTTATAATTGTTATATGTATGCAAATTACTTGCCATTAGCATCCATTATTTTATTTCCTTTAATTTATGAAACTAAATTAAATATTCTTTTTTATTGAATGCTTAGATCATAGACTCAGATAGTGCAAATTACCTCTAAGTTTAAAAGTGAATTGCATGGCTTCAAGCCACTATTACATCTTTATATTCCTTTACCTCTTTAATCTATGAAAATAATTGTTACAGT
>SJYC01064590.1:0-28926 GCA_006408675.1 Madoqua kirkii | reverse complement strand
GGATAGTGAGGGATTAGGGTGAGACCAAAAGAGGGAAGAGAGTTGTTACTGCTAAGTCACTTCAGTTGTGTCCGACTCTGTGTGACCCCATAGACGGCAGCCACCAGACTCCCCTTCCCCAGGATTCTCCAGGCAAGAACACTGGAGTCGTTAGTGGATTGGTAAGCACTCTGGATCAGAGGCACTGAGAGGCTGGTAAATTACAGCAGTAGTAGGAATGGAGAGGAGCCTCTTACTTAGATGAGAGACGTGCTTTTCAAACCTCAACATGTACATGAATTCTCTAGGGATCTTATAAAAATGCAGGTTCAGTAGGTCCAGGTGGGTCTGGAGTGCTGTGTTTTATAATAAGATCCTGGGTGGGTGCCAATGATGCTGGTTCATAACCGCACTGAATAGCAGAATTTTGAAGGTAATTTAGGAGCCCTCAAAAATAGGAGAATTGACAATTGATTGGCCTTAAGGGAAGGAGAGATGGTGAGTTTCCAATAGAAGGAGCTAAATTGGGAAGGGAAAAGAGAAATGATGAAGTTATACTACTATGCTTTTAGGGCTTGTAAGAGATAGAGCGATGTAATGGCATAATGGTAGATTTATTATCAGAAGGTGAAGGTGAAGGTGACGTCGCTAAGTCGTGTCCGACTCTTTGCGACCCCATGGACTGTAACCTGCTAGGCTTCTCCGTCCATGGGATTCTCCAGGGAAGAATACTGGAGTGGATTGCCATTTCCTTCTCCAGAAGACCTGGATTAAGTTGTGGGTTCACCAATTATTAGAAAGATGACTTTGAACTTTAAGTGTCTTTCTTCAAGTCTAAATGAGACACTATAATGACTGTTTCAAAGGATTGTTGGATAGATGAAATATATTGTTGTGAAAACTTTTCTCATGGTGGTCAGCACTTGGGTGGCATCTACTGAATAAAAATGACATTCATAGACTATATGGAATTTTACTACTCCAGGTCCTCACAAGGCTGATCAAGGTTTTAATATGTATGTTTTTTCCTACAGTGTGCACACTGGTACTTCAAATTGTACAGTAATTTGACAGCCTTCTGAACTTTATGTTTTCTAAGTATTCATTAGCTGACATAATTTCAGGGGATGTGAATGCCAGGACTGGCAGCAGGTCCATCAGAGCTACATCCATCAGAACCCTACAATTGTCTGATTCTTCCTTTTAAGGCACTTCTCCAAGAATAAACTGTCTGAATCAAAGAGGAAAATATCTGGTCAAACTCATTTATAATCATAGTTCCAATAATGGTAAATGGCAGGCTGTGGAATATATCTATGGACTTTCACTTACTTTTTCCAACCAGAGGCAGCATTATTGATGATTGAAGAATAAGCACTTCGGGGCTTATCTACAGCCTTGACTTGAATGTTTTAGACTGGTTGAAAGTAAGTATTTTTCTCTTAAACTTAATCTGAACTTTCAAAATGTCCTTGCAACTGTCCCTAAATGTAACTCAATCAGGGAGATTTTTAGAAATGAAGTTAAACTGAAGCAAAAAAATAAATATATGATAACAAAGAATTTATGGCACATATTTTATTCGGGAAGTCTTCATGACTATTCATAATATTAACAAATTGTGGTGATACTGCTATGTTGCTGGACTATTCAAGAACTAGATCTTTTATTTTTTGCTTTATAAGAGAGATCAAAAAGAAAAGAAAAGCTCTAGGCCATATTACAAGATGTCATCTCAAATTTAACTGAGATCGAGTTATCTAAAGACTCGTTAAATTGCAGTTCTTTTAAAAAACAATTTGTCCTTTCCAAAACTTAAATTATTCTGGAATTTCAGGGCTTGACCACAGGGATACCAACATAGTACATTTGGGAACTTGATCTTCTTTGGTATCACTTCAGGATGAAGAAATTCAGAATCATGTGCATGGATTGATTACTAAACATATCATTTCAATTACTATTTTGCCTCTCTGCATTTTGTTGTCCCCAGTATTCTCCATAGCCAGAATCCATTATTTTCATCAACCCTAAAAAAACCTAGTTTTTCAAGGCTGAAGAGAGCTCCAGAAGAGAATTTCTGCTGCCAGAATTATTTTGATCTTGCTTGAGTAGTTGGCTGAAGTCCTTGCCAACTTATTTACCTCAATTAACTCCACAGGTATGGTTTCCTCAAGATGATCTCTAAGTGTGGTTGACTCTAGATTTAAAAAGGGAAGCTCTCCATCTCCCAAAATTACAGAACTATTGAGGCTCTTAGATACTTCCTCAAAATAACATCACACATTTTTTTCTTAAATTGAAAGACTAAATCTCAGTCTAATAGCTTGCTTGCATAAGGCGCTAACCACCTCTATGTATAAATTATTTTCTTTTTTAAATTAATCATTTATTTATTTATATTTTAAATACTTTATTCTATTTTACAATACTGTATTGGTTTTGCCATACATTGACATGAATCAGCCACAGGTGTACACGATCTCCCAATGCTGAAGCCCCCTCCCACCTCCCACCCCACACCATCTCCCTGGATCATCACGTACACCAGCCCCAAGCAACCTGTATCCTGTATTGAACATAGACTGGCGCTTCATTTCTTATATGATAGTATACATGTTTCAGTGCCATTCTCCCAAATCTTCTCACCCTCTCCCTCTCCCTCAGAAGCCAAAAGTCCGTTCTATACCTCTGTGTCTCTTATGTTGTCTCACTTACAGGGTCATCATTATTATCTTTCTAAATTCCATATATATGTGTCAGTATACTGTATTGGTGTTTTTCTTTCTGGCTTACTTCACTCTGTATAATCGGCTCCACAGATAATTGCTATTAAAATATTTGTTGAATGGGTAGATTCTGTTATTTATTTTATCTCCTCCAGAGAATAACTGAGACTTTGTGAAATTTTTATCTAGCTATATTACTTTTTTACTCCATAAATCTCTTTCTGTATCTAACCATCATCCATCCAATAATCGTAACTAGAAACCTGGGAGTTACCCTGGAGTCCTCCCTGCCCTTCCCATATCCATGCAGTTCCCAAGATTTGCTGACTTTTGCATCCTCAAGATGTGTTGGTTGACTCCGTTTTCCCTCTTGATCCTTCTGGCACTGTCTTGTCCAGGCTCTCACATTCCTCTCTGGGCTTTCCCAACAGCATCCTAAGGGCTTTGTCTGCCTCTAGTAATGGCCTTCTCTGATTTACCCTTCAGAGTGATATATTTAAAATCCAGATTTGATCAGGTAATTTCCTTTCATTGGCTCTCCATCATCCACGGTAAAAAAAAAGATCCTTGGCATAAACTATAAGGCCTCCCCCAATCTGGCTTTTTTGATGAGCTTCTCCAGTTTGTTTCCTACCTGCTGTTCATTGCCTGACACTGCGTGCTGCAGCATGGGGCTCAGCCTCAGCACTGTTGCGATTTGGGCCTGGATAGTTGTTGGGGGGCAGGGGCTGTCCTGTGCCACTGTAAGATGTTCAGCAGCATCCTGGCCTCTACCCACTAGATGCCAGTGGTACTCTCTTCTCCCAGCTATGACAACCAAAAATAACTCAAGGCATTGCTAAATATCCCCCAGGGGACAAAATTGCCCCTCGTTAGTAAATCAGAAATTAGCCAATAATGCATAAATCCATGCTTATAAAATTTGAAACAATATAGAACACAGAATTATTAATAAAAGTGAGTTTTCCAGGGTCAAAGCATTCTCATTAAAAAAAAAAAAAAGATTTACTACACACTGCCTCAGCATTATCTCTACCAGACATGCCCCCTACCTTGTGGCCATCGCCCCCTCATGGTTCCAGGATTGTGTATCGAGGATGGAAGCTTCACCCACTCACCAGGTTATCAGAGCAGATGATTCATGTTTTGGGTCTGCATAACTAAAAACTCAAAGGCCATTTAAACAAAGCTTCTGTGGGCCACATACTTCTTCCATTCCTTCTCCAAATCCTTACAGTTCTTTTCTTTTCCATCCCCTAAAACTCCACAAACTGTAACAGTAAGAGCTGTCATCAAGAAAGAGACTTTATGACATTTTGAATGTACAGTGTTACAAACATCAGTCCATAGACAGCACCAGAGATTCTGCTTCATCTGAGCATGGATGAACCCTGAAGAGTGTGTGTGTGTGTGTGTTTTCTTTTTTTTCTTAACTGGCTCCCTATCCCCGGAGGAGTCTGATGTACAGTCTGGTATGGAAGCCAGAGATTGAAGAATACAAGTTAACATGTAAAAAGATGCATCCAGGTATCCAACATTTTGACAGCTGAGTACACCACTTCACGTTCACATGGATATAGCACGAAGTAGTAGCCACACTTAAAAAATTCCAAGTTGCATAAATTGTTATAGCAGATGGAAGAAAAGATGCCTAAGTATGCCTATATCCTAAATACTGAGCAGGCCTTAAAAACAAACTAGGTGAAGAGGAAATACCAGTGAAGGCTCTTTATGAAGATAACAAAAGCATGCTTGATGGTGGGGAAATGTAGCTACTTTCATAAAGATTTCCAGCTATGGGAACAAAGGGGGAAAGAAATAAATCCTTTCCATATGAGTTTAATTCTAGAGACTCCATTCTTTACAAGTGGGAACTTAACCCTTTCCCCCAGTTCTGTGAATTACTCTTTTTCAGCCTTCCTCAACACTTAGGATCCCATGGAGGTCGCTAAGAACAATGGGGGTGAAGTGTTCCTAGTAATAGAAATGAAGATGAGAGAGTGAACTGGAAAAACGCTTTAAGAACTCTAATTGAGGCAAACCTGACTACAAGATTGTATCTGTGCTATGATTACAACTGTAAAAATTCTGTCTGCATATGGACAGGGACTGAAAGGGAGCATGAAAAAAAAATGTAAACAGTTTGGTTTGTAGGATGGCAGAATTTTGGGTGGATTTTTCTTTCTTTTATTTTGAGTTTTGTCAATGTTTTTGTAATGTTTTGCAATAAACAATACTATAAAAGAAGCAGCTGAACCTGCTGACTAATTATTGTTAGAAAGAGCAGCTTAGCATCAACTCTGTCAGAGCTAAAAATCGCTGCATTTGACAGATGCTCTCCAGCATTTAAGTTGATAATATCAGATAACCTTAACCAAGAAGGCAACTCCTTCTGGTACAAAGGAGCATTTAAAAAACCATTTTATTTTTGTAGCTAACTCCTGACAAGCACACCAGGTATTAGTTAAATGGGGGCCATAAGGAGGGTGTTTCATTTTGTTGCTTTTTTTTTTTCCAATAGTTGAAATGGTTGAGTGGTTATGCTTGTCCTAAGAAAAGTCTTGGACCAAATCGTCTGCAATATGGTGAAACACTCAGGGTCTTTAAAAGAGTGTCTTAAGTATGTGAGTGGATTCAAACTCCATTTTGAGGGAAATACTGCTGTCACCTGCAAGAACCCTTGCAGCTTATCTTTGAGCAGAAATGGGATGGCAAATATACAAGTCATGTTCTTAAAAAATTGACAACAGAATGTCAACCTCACTTCCTGCACATCTGATGTTGAAAGTGTATGGATAATCAACATCAAAGACTACTAGCACTTCGGGCACTTGTCAGCGAATTCAATCTTGAAGTGACCTGTATCTGTGCACTTGCCAAAGGCTCACCTAAGACACGATGTTGGAGAGATGATGAACAGGCGAGCCCTCCATTCTTCTTCTAAGGACTCTAATCTCTGTGGGTTGTTGTAGTATCAGGAAGCAGCATACTTGGGCCAGATCACCTCTGTTCCCAACAGGAATGCTCTCATTGAGATAAAAATTTAGTGTTGTGCTCTGAGCTCTTATGACATTCAATATAAGAATTGTCCACTGGTTCACCTGAATCTATCACAACAATGTTAATCAGTTATACTCTAATACAAAATAAATAAATACAAAGAATAGTCTATTGGAACATGCTTTTGCATTTTTGTTTTTTTTGCAAATAATGCTGAGGATTTTGTACCTTATGTTATCTAAAATCTGTTGTTGAAAAAATTAAGTGGTAAATTCCTTCTAGATTTAGGACATTAGCTTTGCTTGTAACACATACTAGAAAACAGGTTTTTCCTCTTTGTCCTTTAGGTACTGAGAAACTCCTGCCTTAGTCACTAGTAATCCTCTCACAATTTCATACAGATCAGAGCAAGTGAGGAACTCAGCAGAGTCAGGTGAAAGAAGGAGGGTACTATTACTATTTGGTGCCCATTCAGTTGCTATGCCTGTTTCGGCTTAGGTAAGTAGGTATACTTTCAGTTTTAATGATCTCATTAGAATTTTTTTCTCTAAGAATTTGTTGTTCCTGAAGTACTACATTTTTCATAAAAGAAGAAATGCATTTCATTTTCTATAAATATCAGAATTTATTAGTCATCATTAAAACTATTTATTAAAATTCAAAATTAGATGAGAATGTTCTTCATAGATTTTTTTTAAGCCTTGAAGAGATCCATTTATTATAGCATCTATAGCTCTACTATTTAAGGAAATTGTGACATAAGGTTCATAATTGAATTAAGCCAATGCCTTTGGCCACATACTAAGAAGAAATTAATAAAATATGGTGGGTAAAACTATGGTATCTCATAAGGAAAGTGTAGGCAACCAAGTAGAATTGCTTTTGATTTCACCCCAGTGTATCTAGTGGGGAACATAGTCATTCATTTGCTCATTTGTTCTTTCATTCATTCAACCTGTGCATCTTGTATGTTCCAGGGACCATGTTAGGTGCCCAGGATATATCAATAAACTGAACAGGCAGAACTCCCTGCCTTTACAGAATTTTATTCTAATGGAAAAGGGGGAAGACAGTAAGTAATAAACAAAAAATTATATGATATTAACAGTTGATATTAAATGCTGTGATGAAAAGTCAAGGGATAAGAGAGAGATAGGGTGTACTGGGTGTGGGGGTGGAATTTGCTATTTTAAATAGCGTGACCAGGTGGCATCTGAGCCTAGATCGGAAGGAGAGAGCAATATCTCTCCAGGAAGAGTTTCCATGCATAGGGAACAGTTTGTGCAAAAACTCTAAAGCAGGTGTTTGCTTGGTGTGTTTGAAGAAAGACAGATGTGGCAGGAATGGAGGATGGGAGGGGAATTGTGGGAAGTCATTGAAGAACGAGGGAGCCAGAGCTTGGAGGCTTATTTCTTGTATTGATTTCAAGATTTCATGGGTCTGTGACTTTCTTGTCAACTAGACTGTTAACCTATTGAAGACTGGGACATGTTTTTATCCTGTCTGTAGTCCCTGATGTACTTGGCACAAGATGTTGTATATAATAAGTACTCAGAAAAATACTTGTTGGTTGAATAATTTCATTTCCAAAATAAGGATAAGGATAAGGCATCCTTATCCAAGATACAAATACTCCTGGAGAGGGAGTTCATACCTAGCCTAACACCTTAGTGTGGCTGAATTGACAGGACCAGTTTCATCCTTGAAATTCTGAGGTTCTGGATTGGAAGAAGATTGTCAAATGAAGAAAAGAAAATTTACCTATGTCACATCTTTGTCTATGGCTGATTTTGCTGAGTATAAAGTCTACCTAAAATGTCAAATGTCAGAATATGTATTAGAGTACAAAATATCTGAATGATATTTTAGTGATTTGAAAGAATTAAAGAACATCCAAGATAGTTACTTTGTTTTCTAGGAGTACTTCCAACGGTGAGAAACTCTTGTTAATTCATGTCTATTACTTCTATAGACTTCAGAGAGAACTGGTAGCTGAAGTTCAATGAGTTTCTTACCATAGAAAGTGTTAAATTAGAGGATTAATAGCCACTTTCAAGCAAGTCATCCATCCATTCATCCATCCAATGAAAATTATTGAACACATGCTACGAACTGAACAATGAAGGGTTCCATGAAGGACTACAATGTTGAGGAACTCACAATGAGTAAGAAGAACCGATCTAATATGGTACACTGTGTTAAATATCATGCATTAAAAAAACAAAGTTCCATGAGGTTAGGGAAGCTGGGAAATTCTTCGCACGGCAAATGCCATTTGAACTGTCAAAGCTCTTTTGTGATCTTTCCCCACCTCCCCCAACCCAAGACAGTGTATTTCTCTCTACTGTTTTCCTGTGGCACTTTTTACCTGTTTCTGATTACAGCAGTGCCTTGTTTATTGCAATTATCTGTGTACTGTCTGCCCTGTATGCCTGACCCTTTAATGGCAGAGACTGTCCTATCAATCTCTGTCCCTACCCAGTATCCAATAAAGGTCGAAAGGTGCTTGTTAACAGACTCAAAATTAATGAATCTTGAAGAATAAGTAGAAACTTGCTGGGTCCAGGAGGAGAGAGAAGGGCATTCAAGACAGGGGCATGAACCTGTGAGAAGTGTGTATGGAGACATCTAAGGGTATATAGCATGTTAGGAAAATGGTGGGTGGGTTTGAAAGACTGACATGGGGGAACATTCATGGAAGGGTTGGGAGATGATGAGTGAGGAATGAAGCATGGCATTCCGATGGGTTCCCTGGAAGTGAATGACCCAGCAGAATGTAAAGCACTTTAGAAACCATCAAGCAATATTTGCCACAGCTCTCCTGGACCCCAACTCCAGCCTCTAGACTGGCCTCCGTCTTCATTCCACTTTGAGTCTCACTCATCCATTACAATCATGTTTGCTTTCTTCTGAGGGTTTGCAAAGCAAAGTTTTACATTTTATTTTTCTTCTGTTTCTGTTTTACATTTAGTGAGTTTAAAATATCTTTGTTGTCAATCATTAGGTTGTCGAATTTCTGTCAATTTTTGCTCATCTTTTTTAAAAATTTATTTTTTATTGAAAGATAATTGCTTTACAGACTTTTGCTGTTTCCTGTCAAACCTCAACATGCATCAGCCATAGGTATACATAGATCTCCTCCCTTTTGAACTCCCCTCCCATCTCCCTCCCCATCTCACCACTCTAGGTTGATGCAGACCCCCGTTTGAGTTCCCTGAGCAATATAGCAAGTTCCTGCTGGCTGTCTATTTTACGTATAGTAATGTAAGTTTCCATGTTACTCTTTCCATACATCTCACCCTTTCCTTCCCTCTCCACATGTCCATAAGTCTATTCTCTATGTCTGTTTCTCCATTGCTGCCCTGTAAGTAAATTCTTCAGTACCATTTTTCTAGATTCTGTATATATGCATTAGAATATGATATTTATCTTTCTCTTTCTGACTCACTTCACTCTGTATAATAGGTTCTATGTTCATCCACCTCATTAGGACTGACTAAAATGTGTTCCTTTTTATGGCTGAGTAATATTCCATTGTGTATATGTACCACAACTTCTTTATCTGTTCATCTGTCAATGGATATCTAGGTTGATTCCATGTTCTAGCTATTGTAAACAGTGCTGCAATGAACAGTGGCATATATGCTTCTTCCAATTTTCATTTCCTCAGCATATATGCCTAGGAATGGGATTGCTGGGTCATATGGTGGTTTTATTCCTAGTTTTTTTAAGGAATCCCCATACTGTCTTCCATAGGGGCTGTATCAATTTACATTCCCACCAACAGTGCAAGAGCGTTCCCTTTACTTCATACACTGTCCAGCATTTATTGTTTGTAGACTTTTTGACCAGGGCCATTCTGACCAGTGTGAAGTGATATCTCACTGTAGTTTTGATTTGCATTTCTCTAGTAATGAGCGATGTTGAGCATCTTTTGATGTGTTTGTTAGCCATCTGTATGTCTCTTTGGAGAAATGTCTGTTTAGGTCTTTCCCCCACTTTTTGATTGGGTTGTTTTTCTGTTATTGAGTTGTATGAGCTGCTTGTATATTTTGGAAATTAATCCTTTGTCAGTTGTTTCATTTGCTATTATTTTCTCCCATTCTGAGGGTTGTCTTTTCACCTTGCTTGTAGTTCCCTTGCTGTGAAAAAGCATTTAAGTTTAATCAGGTTCCCCTTGTTTACTTTTGTTTTTATTTCCATTACTCTAGGAGGTGGATCATAGAGGATCTTGCTTTGATTTATGTCATCGAGTGTTCTGCCTGTGTTTTCCTCTAAGAGTTTTATAGTTTCTGATCTTACATTTAGGCCTTTAATCCATTTTGAGTTTCTTTGTGTATGGTGTTCAGTTCAGTCACTCAGTCATGTCAGACTCATTGCAACCCCATGAACTGTAGCACGCCAGGCCTCCCTGTCCATCACCAACTCCCAGAGTTCACCCAAACCCCTGTCCATCGGTTTGGTGATGCCATCCAACCATCTCATCCTCTGTCTCCCCTTCTCCTCCTGCCCCCAATCTTTCCCAGCATCAGGGTCTTTTCCAGTGAGTCATCTCTTACATCAGGTGGCCAAAGTATTGGAGTTTCAGCTTCATCAGTCCTTCCAATGAACATCCAGGACTGATCTCCTTCAGAATGGACTGGTGGCTCACCTTGCAGTCCAAGGGACTCTCAAGAGTCTTCTCCAACACCACAGTTCAAAAGCATCAATTCTTCAGTGCTCAGCAGATGGTGACTGCAGCTATAAAATTAAAATAAGATATACCCATTTGAATGCATAGTTTCAAAGAATAGCATGGAAAGATAAAAAGGCCTTCCTCAGTGATCAATGCAAAGAAATTGAGGAAAACAATAGAATGGGAAAGACTAGAGATCTCTTCAAGAAAATTAGAGATTCCAAAGAGTTTATGCAAAGATGGCCTCAATAAAGAACAGAAATGGTATGGACCCAACAGAAGCAGAAGACATTAAAAAGTGGTGGTAAGAATACACAGAAGAGCTATGCAAAAAAAGATCTTCACAACCCAGATAACCACTGTGGTGTGATCACTCACCTAGAGCCAGACATCCTGGAATGCAAAGTTAAGTGGGCCTTAGGAAACATCACCACAAATAAAGCTAGTGGAGGTGATGGAATTCCAATTGAGTTATTTCAAATCCTAAAAGATGATGCTGTGAACGTGCTACACTCAATATGCCAACAAATTTAGAAAGCTCAGCAATGGCTACAGAACTGGAAAAGGTTAGTTTTTATTCCAATCCCAAAGAAAGGCAATGTCAAAAAAATGCTGAGCACTCTCTGTCCACCAGATCTAATCTCTTGAACCTATTTTTCACTTCCACTATGTAATCGTAAGGGATTTGATTTAGAACATACATGAATGGTCTAGTGGTTTTCTCTACTTTCTTCAATTTAAGTCTGAATTTGGCAATAAGGAGTTCATGATCTGAGCCACAGTCAGCCTCTGGTCTCATTTTTGCTGATTGTATAGAGCTTCTCCATGTTTGGCTGCAAAGAATATAAACAATCTGATTTTTATATTGACCACTTGGTGATGTCCATGTGTAGAGTCTTTTCTTGTGTTGGAAGAGGGTGTTTGCTATGACCAGTGCATTCTCTTGACAAAACTCTATTAGCTTTTGCCCTGCTTCATTCTTTACTCCAAAGGCCATATTTCCCTGTTACTCCAAGTATTTTTTGACTTCATCCTTCTGCATTCCAGTCTGCTATAATGAAAAGGACATCTTCTTTGGGTGTTAGTTCTAGAAGATTTTTTTTTTTTTTTGCATTATTTTCTATGGGGATGGTCTTGATCCCTGTCTCCTGTACAATATCACAAACTTCATTCCATAGTTCATCAGGCACTCTGTCAGATCTAGTCCCTTAAATCTATTTTCCACTTCCACTGTATAATCATAAGGGATTTGATATAGGTCATACCTAAATGGTCTAGTGGTTTTCCCTAGTTTCTTCAATTTAAGTCTGAATTTGGCAATAAAGAGTTATGATCTCAGCACAGTCAGCTCCTGGTCTTCTTTTTGTTGACTGTATAGAGCTTCTCCATCTTTGGCTGCAAAGAATATAATCAATCTGATTTCAGTGTTGACCATCTAGTGATGTCCATGTGTAGAGCCTTCTCTTGTGTTGTTGGAAGACGGTGTTTGCTATGACCAGCGCATTTTCTTGGCAAAACTCTATTAGTCTTTGCCCTGCTTCATTCTGCATTCCAAGGCCAAATTTCCTTGTTACTACAAGAGTTTCTTGACTTCCTACTTTTGCATTACAGTCCCCTATAATGAAAAGGACATCTTTTTTTGGGTGTTAGTTCTAAAAGGTTTTGTACATCTTTATAGAACATTCAGCTTCAGCTTCTTCAGTGTTACTTGTTGGGGCATAGACTTGGATTACTGTGATATTGAATGGTTGCCTTGGAAATGAAAATATCATTCTGTCGTTTTTGAGACTGCATCCAAGTACTGCATTTCAGACTCTTTTATTGACCATGATGGCTACTCCATTTCTTCTGAGGGATTCCTGCCTGCAATAGTAGATATAATGGTCATCTGAGTTAAATTCACCCATTCTAGTCCATTTTAGTTTGCTGATTCCTAGAATATCGATGTTCACTTTTGCCATCTCTTGTTTGACCACTTCCAATTTGCCTTGATTCATTTGCCTAACATTCCAGGTCCCTATGCAATATTGCTCTTTACAGCATAGAACCTTGCTTTCATCACCAGTCACATCCACAACTGGGTATTGTTTTTGTTTTGGTTCCATCCCTTCATTCTTTCTGGAGTTATTCTTCACTGATCTCCAGTAGCATATTGGGCACCTACTGACCTTGGGAGTTCCTCTTTCAGTATCCTATCATTTTGCCTTTTCATAGTGTTCATGGGCTTCTCAAGGCAAGAATACTGAAGTGGTTTGTCATTCTCTTCTCCAATGGACCACATTCTGTCAGACCACTCCACCATGACCCGCCTCTCTTCGGTAGCCTCACGAGCATGGCTTTGTTTCATTGAGTTAGACAAAGCTGTGGTCCTATTGTGATTAGATTGACTAGCTGGGTCAATGTATGTTGGGTCTTATTAAAGAACCTTCATAAAATTCAACATCTTTCATTGATGTTCATGAGCATTTTGAATATCAGTGATTAATATAAGAAAAATAAATGTCATTTTTATTAATGCAATATGAAGTTAGAATAAATTTCATTTATTCATTATTTCAAGTAAATTCATTACATTATCAAATGCTCACAGATATGTATGCCTAAGTAAGTTTAATTGAAGTCAATCAACATATAAAACAAAAACACAAAATACATAGAAAAATGTTGATGAAAAATTTGGTGAATATTATAAAACTAGCAATAGGGATGCTCAGGGCCTAATGCTGAATATTGTTCATTAAAATAATAACAATCACTAACAGATAATATTCATGGTAATATGTTTTCTAACACAGACTATCCATCTGACTATTATATTTACTGCATATTATTTACTATCTATGTATCCATCTATCTATCTATAATTATATGGAAGTGAAAGCGTTAATTTCCATCTAGTCAAGGCTATGGTTTTTCCAGTGGTCATGTGTGGATGTGAGAGTTGGATTGTGAAGAAAGCTGAATGCCGAAGAATTGATGCTTTTGAACTGTGGTGTTGGAGAAGACTCTTGAGAGTTCCTTGGACTGCAAGGAGATCCAACCAGTCCATTCTGAAGGAAATCAGTCCTGGGATTTTGTTGGAAGGAATGATGCTGCAGCTGAAACTGCAGTACTTTGGCCACCTCATGCGAAGAGTTGACTCATTGGAAAGACTCTGATGCTGGGAGGGATTGGGGGCAGGAGGAGAAGGTGATGTCAGAGGATGAGATGTCTGGATGACATTACTGATTCGATGAACGTGAGTCTAAGTGAACTCTGGGAGTTGGTGATGGACAGGGAGTCCTGGCATGCTATGATTCATGGGGTTGCAAAGAGTTGGACACGACTGAGCGACTTAACTGAAGTGAACTGAAAATTTTAATTACTCAGTCATGTCCATCTCTTTGTGGCCCCATGTACTGAAGCCCAGCAGGCTCCTTTGTCCATGGAACTCTCCAGGTCAGAATACTGAAGTGGGTAGCTATGCCCTTCTCCAGGGGATCTTCCCAACCCAAGGATCAAGCACTGGTCTCCTGCATTACAGACAGATTATTTACTGTCTGAACCACCATGGAGACCCCATAGTCTATATACTGAACTCCAAATAAACTGAAAGTGATAGAGGAAGTGTAACTGTAAATTTTATCAAAAGGAAAACTCCATATCATTCATTTTTATACATTATCTTACAATTCTTTAAGCATTAAATTGTGCATAGGTACAATTTTATATCTAGCAACTGCAATTACCAGGCAAACACCTGTAGTATAATAGCATTGGTGTCTTGACACTTTCCAACAAAGAAAGATGCCCAACATGATGTGTTTCAGTAAGAGATTATTATAGGGTTTGTAATTGTGTTATCTGATTTTGAGCAAGATTCAAAGAAGCAGGTTTGGCTTTGCTTTAGGTAGCTTTAAGAAGCAAGGATACTTCTATTATTTTGAATCTTAATTGTCTAGAAAGTGGTGGAAACTGAGCGTGACTGAAGTGGAAATTTGTAAAGAAGCAACAGATACTCGTTTAACCAAGATAAGCAGTTGTTTGGATATCCCCATGATTCATATAATGTTGTTTGTATCTTTGTTCAGACTTAGTTACAAAATACTCTTTTCTTTTGCCTCATAGTGGTCAAAGAATAACATTGTCAGCTGGTGCTTTGTGAAGTTATTTCTACTAACCGCTCAATATCTTAATTTAGTTGAGAGTGCCAAGCCAACTCACAGCAGAAATGAAGTTGTAGCTGTTTGTTGGCTTGATTGCTTTTCTTTTTCTCATGCATTTTCTCAAATTTTATTTAGACCTCTTGTATCACTCCTTCATGGTCCTGTTAAACATTTCACACAATGAATGGCTCAAATCATTGATACAAAATGTATATACCTATGGATTCATTGGAAAAGACTTTGATGCTGGGAGAGACTGGGGGCAGGAGGAGAAGGAGATGACCGAGGATGAGATGGCTGGATGGCGTCATTGACTCGATGGACACGAGTCTGAGTGAACTCTGGGAGTTGGTGATGAACAGGGAGGCCTGGTGTGCTGCTATTCATGGGGTCGCAGAGAGTTGGACACGACTGAGTGACTGAACTAAACTGATGGATTACTAATATCTCTCAGAAATAGTACTTTTCTGGGAAGAATGTAACAATTCAACATAGAAAAGTAAAATAAGATTAAAGTACAATGATAAACCTATCTTATTTTTAAACCACCAAGTTTGTGGAAAGTTGTTATGACAGCAGTAGATAGCTGATACAATGGGCTTTGTCCAGTCATGTGAAATTGATTAATGCTTTCATGTGATATGAAGGGCTATTATTTATCTTCCATTGAGGAGGAATATTGCTCTGTAATTTTTAATGATTATCTCTTTTAGAGTAGTTTATACATTTTCTGAGGATAAAGCCATATACTTTATAAAACCTAATGCAATATATTCAACTTGGAATAATCTCATTTTATGTTAATTGTGTAAATGAAAACAGATGCATGATTATTTTTTATGGTGTATGTCTATTATTTTTAAGACAACATGAAGTGAAAAGTTTTTAAACCTTATTTAAGAAACAGTTACTCATTGGAAAAGACCCTGATGCTGGGAGGAATTGAGAGCAAGAGAAGAAGAGGACGGCAGAGGATGAGATGGCTGGATGGCATCACTGACTCAATGGACATGAGTTTGGGTGAATTCCAGGAGTTGGTGATGGACAGGGAGGCCTGGTGTGCTGCGATTCATGGGGTCACAAAGAGTTAGACATGACTGAGTGACTGAACTGAACTGAACTGAAAATCTGTTTAAAGCATATTTCATCTCTTGATTTCATCAGTGTAGCAAACCAAAGTTTATGTCATAATGTTGGTGATACTTATGAATTGTTAGAATATGTTGTTGAAAAGATGTTTCTCTGTTAATTTCTGTGTAACTAATTCAAAGTGCAAATATTGAATAAGCTTGAATATTTAGATATGTGTAGTGAAAGAAGTTGAATAATATTTCTGATTCGTAGTGAATAACTTCTTTAATGTTAAGAAGACGTATACCGTTTTACTGATGGAAAAATCTTTATTTTAAAATGAGAAGAAAATTCAAGTGTACTGAAGATAAAGAGTGACTTTATCTTTATTATGTGGTCAATGCTCCTTTATTTGCATAAAAAATAGGACCAAACACAAGGGAATGAAAAACAAGATTCATTGTTGCAAAAATCCAGATTGTCAGACAAATTTTAAATATATATATATACTCATTTCAAGACCCCTTTGTCTTTTGTTTGCATTCCTCTGAATGTGGAGAAGGCTACTTTTTCCTCAGGGTAGCACCTATTATTTTATTCTAAGAATACGTAGTTGACTAATAAAATGCATATTCAACTTAAAGACTTAAATTTTGAAATTCTTTCTTTGCTTTTTGTTAGCATTACAAAATCAGGTTTAAAATATTATTAGTTCATAAAATATATGTTCATTCCACTGTTCATGCTAACTGAAAGTACCTGACTAATCAGTGTAGATTAATTTACATTGTGAGCCTTCAAGCTGGTGTAATTATCTCATTCTTCAAATTTGTCTAAGGGCAAAGCTGACTTCTCAAATGGTCATGAAGTTCTGGGATGTAAGTATTGCCTCAAAACTTTTTTCTCATTAACACTTCCTCTAGCATACAGAAATGTACAAGTTGAAGTAATAACCTCTTATGCTCACTTCTCAAAGGGAAGAGCTCAAAAATGTTGGTGTTTGAAGTAATATCAATTACTGGGTAAAAATTCTTGTGTAATTTTATCTTTTTCTATAATGATCAAATCAAACCTGGAAATAGTGACTATAAACAAATTATAATTGAGTTTTAGTCAAATGATTTTTTTCTTACAAATAAAAAAAGCATGTCATTATTTCAGCTCTCATCTTAAAAGACACCAGCAAAACTGAATTGTAAATAAATTATTTTCTACAGATTATATGGAAAATAAAATTTTCCACAAAAGTGACTTTACATGATACCACTCTAAACCAGGGCTTAAAATTAACGTCAACAGGCTGTAAAAGATACTACTTGATTCCTAGTGAAACTGATCGATGGAGAGTTATCACTTGGTATTTTCTGACTCAGTTTGTATATAGTTTTTACAATATCTAATATACCTGGTTATTTACTTTTCTGTCCTCTGTTGAATCTATTTTTTTTCCCCCTCTCATGAAAGTTTAACACATGGAACACAAGGAATTTCTCCATGGGACAGATTTGGGCTTGAAAAATAGTTCTGTCTTTACTAAGAAAACTTGCCGAGTGTCTAAGTTTCATTGGTGCTAGTTAATAAACTGGAAAGAATCTCTATGTCATTGACTATTTATAAAATAAGAAAAATATGCTAATGCTTAGCATAGCATAAGCATTTAATAGATGAATGGGTCCACGGTTATTACAACTTTCCCAGATGGATTCCTGATTCTCAAAACCATCCTATCAAAGATGGTTTGGAATTCTCACATCAGCCCTTCTGTGGTGACCTTATCCTGAATTTCAGCACTTAATTAGTTTTCTGAGAATTCATGTTCATGCCTGTCATTCTTTGACAGTTTGTTGGATGTCTGATATATGCCAGTTTATATAGGAGAATAAATAAAATCATTTCCTATGTAAAAATGGAAAAGATAAGTGAATTTGACAATATATTAGATTAAGTAATGGATATTATAAGATAAAGATGTAAACTCAAAGCTTTGCAATCAGTAACTAGTAGCCACCCTTATGACAGAAAGTGAAGAGGAAATAAAAAGCCTCTTGATCAAAGTGAAAGAGGAGAGTGAAAAAGTTGACTTAAAGCTCAACATTCAGAAAACGAAGATCATGGCAGCCAGTCCCATCATAGATAGGGAAACAGTGGAAACAGTGTCAGACTTTGTTTTTTTGGGCTCCAAAATCACTGCAGATGGTGACTGCAGCCATGAAATTAAAAGATGCTTACTCCTTGGAAGAAAAGTTATGACCAACCTATATAGCATATTCAAAAGCAGAAACATGACTTTGTCAACTAAGGTCTGTCTAGTCAAGGCCATGGTTTTTTCCAGTGGTCATGTATGGATGTAAGAGTTGGACTGTGAAGAAGGCTGAGCGCTGAAGAACTGATGCTTTTGAACTATGGTGTTGGAGAAAACTCTTGAGAGTCCCTTGGACTGCAAAGAGATCCAACCAGTCCATTCTGAAAGTGATCAGCCCTGGGATTTCTTTGGAAGGAATGATGCTAAAGCTGAAACTCCAGTACTTTGGCCACATCATGTGAAGTTGAGTCATTGGAAAAGACTCTGATGCTAGGAGGGATTGGGGGCAGGAGGAGAAGGGGACGACAGAGGATGAAATGGCTGAATGGCATCACTGACTCGATGGATGTGAGTCTGAATGAACTCTGAGAGTTGGTGATGGACATGGAGGCCTGGCGTGCTGCAATTCATGGAGTCGCAAAGAACTGGACACGACTGATCAACTAAACTGAACTGAACTGACAGCCTGTATGATACTATCTTCCCTTTTTCCTGTAACTTCCTGTATCGTCTGTATAGTGCCTACAAACCTCTGACTGCCTTATCCCTGTGATTCCTTATTTCTGGGGACAAACATAAAAAAAAAACTATTAGTATCTGAAAAAAAAGAGGAAAAAAGTGAAAATAATAGTCACTCAGTTATGTGCAATTCTGTAGCCTGTGAGGCTTCACTGTCCATGAAATTCTCCAGGAAAAATAATGGAATGGGTTTCCATTTCTTCCTCCAGGGGATCTTCTGACTCAGAGATCAAACCCAGGTCTCCTGTAATGCATGCAGGTTCTGTACCATCTGAACCACCAAAGAAGCTCTACTGTCAGCTAATTCTTAGTTGACAGTAGTTTTTAAAACTTCTCATATGATACTACATTTCAGTTTATCCTACTAAGTCTGAAGAAATCTCTTTCTTATACTTTTTATTGTGGTTAAAACTTTATTGAGATATATGTAAAATGAACTTATTTCAAGTGTTCAGTTAGATGTGTTTTAAAATATTCAGAGAAACATGCTTTCATCATCAGAATCAGTTTTAGAATATTTTCATTATCCCCCCAATAAATCATTTACTACTTAGCCATCATCCCCCAATTCTCCCCTTCCCCGTAACTCTAGGAAACCACTCATATACTTTCCAAATTTATAGATTAGTCTACTATAGCCTACTATTAGTAGTTAATAACTAAATTAGGGTTATTAAAATTAATATTTAAGTGGCAGAGGCATGCTTTTAAATTATTTGGATCTTCAGAAGAAAATATCTGACAAAAACTCTTCCTTATTTATAAAAAAGGCAAGAATTTGAGGTGTTCTTTGATTTATAAGGCAAATCTGTATACTGCAAGGTTCTTCAAGGTCAATAAAGACTCTTACATGATATTTCTTAAGAATTAAACAAGAAGACATTCAGACCAAGAAGAGAATGTCATGGAAAATTAATAAACTTGCTCAGTCATGTCCGACTCTTTGCGACCCCGTGTACTGTAGTCCACCAGACTCCTCTGTCCATGGGATTCTCCAGGCAAGAATACTAGAGTGGGATGCCATTCCTTCCTCAGGGGATCTTCCTGACCTAGGGATTAAACTCAGGTTTCAGGCATTGCAGGCAGACACTTTAACCTCTGAGCCACCAAGTGTTGCCATTTCCTAATGGATAATTAGGCACATTTTATTCCAAATTGTAACCATGAAGACTTAATAAATTAAATGCAGTGAGAAATGTTAAATTCAAATTACATTTTTGAATAGCGCAGGGAAAACTATGAGCACCCTTTCAGTTTTGTCCACATTTTGTATATAAATAAAGCCATTCAATATATGTTCCTCTGTGAGCAGATTTTCACTTGGCAGGGTGATTTCACAGTTTACTATCTTACAGTATACATCATTTCTTCATTTTATTGCTGAATAACATTGCAATATATGGCTACACTGAGGAGGACATGAGAACCACTCTAGTATTCTTGCCTGAAGAACCCCATGGACAGAGGAGCCTGATGGGCTATAGACCATAGGGTCACAAAGTGTTGGACATAACTGAAGTGACTTAGCATGCATGCATATGACATTTTATTTATCCATTTATCAGTTGGTAGGTTAAAGCTTGTTTCTGCTTTTTAAGAATGCTATTAAGAATAATGCTTCCATAAACCTATGTTTACATTTTTTGTATGTGAATGTACATTTTCAGTCTTTTGTATAATAACTATGTTTTATCAGTGATAACTATGGGTAACTCTTTAAGGAACTGCCAGATGGTTTTCCAAAGCAGCACAAAATTTTCCTTTACCAAGGTTGTATAAGGGTTCCAATTTCTCTACATCTTTACCAACACTTAACAAGTCTCTTTTTCAATTATTGTCCTAGAGTGTGAACTGGTATTTCATTTTGTTATTTATCACGCTTCCCTGATATTTAATCACTTTGAGTATTTTTTTTTCTGGTGCTTAATTATACATATTCTTTGGATAAATGTCTATTAATATTATTGGGTTTATAACTATTTGTAGCTGTAACTGTTCTTCATATACTATAGGTGCAAATCCTTTATCAGATATATGATTTTCAAAAATTTTCTCCAATCCTGTGGGTTGTCAGCAGTTGTTATTTTTGATGATGTTCAGCTTAACTACTTTTTCTCTTATCACTCAATGGTGTTTCAGTGTAATTATTTACTATTTAATGTAAAAATAATGGTGGTGCTAATGGTAAAGAATTCTCCTGCCAATGCAGGAGACACAACAGACTCGGATTTGATCTTGGTCAGGAATATACCCTGGAGGAGGAAATGGCACCCCCCTCTAGTATTCTTGCCTGGAAAATTCCATAGACAGAGGAGCCTGGTGGACTACAGTCCAAGAATTGTACATGACTGAGCACATACACACACCTGTTTAAAAGATTTCAGTTCAATTCAGTCACTGAGTCATGTCCAACTCTTGCGACCCCATGGACTGTCTTCCCTATCCATCAACAACTCTCGGAGTCTACTCAAACTCATGTCTATCATGTTGGTGATGTCACCCAATTTTCCCAGGAACAGGGTCTTTTCAAATGAGTCATTTCTTCGTATCAGGAGGCCAAAGTATTAGAGTTTCAGCTTCAGCATCAGTCCTTCCAATGAATATTCGAACTGATTTCCTTTAGGATTGACTGGTTGGATCTCCTTGCAGTCCAAAATACTCTCAAGAGTCTCCTCCAGCACCACAGTTCAAAAGCAACAATCTCTCAGCACTCAGCTTTCTTTATAGTTCAACTCACATGTCCATACATAACCACTGGTAAAACTATAGCTTTGACTAGATGGAAATTTGTTGGTAAAGTAATGTCTCTGCTTTTTAATATGCTGTCCAGGCTGGTCATAGTGCAGTTGTGTGGTAGTTTGAACATTCTTGGCATTGCCTTTCTTTGGGATTTACCTCTCTAAAATATGACTGAAAAATAGTTTATATTTTACTTTATAATAATAAGGTTGTGATGTTATAAAGATGTTCTTTCCTCATCTCCAAAGTTTCCCCTTCATAGATCATAGACTTGTCATGGAGAAGAAGCTTGTGTAACTCAATGAAGCTACGACTCATGCCATGCAGGGGCACCAACGTGTACAAATCATAGAGAAGAGTTCTGACTGAACATGGTCCACTGGAGAAGGGAATGACAAACCACTCCAGTATTGTTGCTTTGAGAAACCCATGAACAGTATGAAAAGGCCAAAAGATATGACACTGAAAGATGACTAGGTTGGTTGGTGTCCATTATGTTACTGGGGAAGAGGGGACAAATAGCTCCAGAAAGAATGAAGAGGCTTGACCAAAGCAAAAATGATGTTCATTTTTGGATGTATCTGGTGGGGAAAGTAAAGCCCAATGCTGTAAATAACAATATTGCATAGGAACCTGAAGTGTCTGGTCCATGAATCAAGGTAAATTGGCATGCTCATGCTGGAGATGGCAAGAGTGAACATCAACATCTTAGGAACTGTTGAACTAAATTGTACAGGTTTGGGTGAATTTAATTCAGATGCCCATCATATCAACTATTATGGGCAAACATCCCTTAGAAGAAATGAAGCAGCACTCTTAGTCAATGAGAGTTCAAAGTGTGGTACTTGGGTGCAATCTCAAAAACGACAGAATAATCTCAGTTTGTTTCCAAGGCAAACCATTCAGTATCACAAAAAGCTAAAGTTGAATGGCTCTATGAAGACCTATAAAATATCCTAGAACTAACACCAAAAAAGATGTTCTTTTCTTTATAGGGGATTGGAATGCAAAACTGGAAGGTCAAGAGATACCTGGAGTAACAGGCAAGTTTAGCCTTTAAGTACAAAATGAAGCAGGGAAATGGTTATCAGAGTTTATCAAGAAAACACACTTGTAATTACAAACAATTTCATGTAATAACATGAGTCAGTTTTCATTACAATCCCCCAAAAGGCCAAAGAATGTTAAAAGTACCATATATTTGTGCTCATTCACATTTAGCAAGGTGATGCTCAAAACCCTTCAAGCTAAGCTTCAGCAGTACATGAACTGAGAACTTCCAGATGTATCAGCTAGGTTGAGAAAAAGCAGAGGAACTAGAAGCCATGTTGCCAACATCCATTGGATCATATAAAAATAAATGAGATTCCAGGAAAACATCTGCTTCATTGACTATGCTAAAGCTTTTGACTTTGTGGATCACAACAAACTGGAAAATTCTTAAGGAGATGGAAGTAACAGATCACCTTACCTGTCTCCTTGTAAACCTGTATGCAGACAAGAAACAACAGTTAGAACTGGACATAGTATTACAGACTGGGAAATTGGGAAAGGAGTATGTTAAGGCTGTATATTGCCACCCTGCCTATTGAACTTCTGTGCACAGTACATCATGGGAAATGCCTGAATAGATGAATCACAAGCTGGAATCAAGATTCCTGGGAGAATTATCAACAATCTCAGGTATGCAGATGATATTACTCTAATGGCAGAAAGTGAAGAGGAACTAAAAAACTATTGATGAGGATGAAGGAGTGAAAAAGCTGGGTTATACCTCAACCTTCAAAAAACTAAGATCATGGTATCAAGCGTTAGTTACTCAATTGTGTCTGACTCTTTGCAATATAATGAACTATAGCCAGTCAGGCTCCTCTGTCCATAGAATTCTCCAGACTAGTATACTGGAGTGGGTAGCCATTTCCTTCTCCAGGGGATCTTCCTGACGAAAGGGTGGAACCTGGGTCTCCTGCATTGCAGGCAAATTCTTTACTATCTAAGCCACCAGGGAAACCCATCCAGTCCCATTTCTCCTTAGTAAATAGAAGGGGACAGTGTGGAAACAGTGACAAATTTTATTTTCTTTGGCTCCAAAGTCCCTGCAGACTGTGACTACAGCCATGAAATTAAAAGATTCTTCCTCCTTGGAAAGAAAAATATGATAGGCCTAGACAGTATATTTAAAAACAGACATCACTTTGCTGACAAAGGTCTCTATAGTCAAAGCTATAATTTTCCAGTAGTCATAGGATGTGAGAATTGGACCATAAGGAAAGATGAGTACCTTCTTTATGAAGAATTGATGCTTTCAAACTGTGATGCTGGAGAAGACTCTTGAGAGTCACTTGGACTGCAAGGAGATCAAACCAGTAAATCCTAAAGGAAATCAGCCCTGATAATTCATTGGAAGGACTGATGCTGAAGCCAAAACTCTAGTATTTTGGCCACCTAATGCAAATAGCTGAGTAGCTGACTCACAGGAAAAGACTCTGATGCTGGGAAAGACTGAAAACAGGAGGAGAAGGGCGTGACAGAGCATGTGTTGGTTGGATAGCATCACTGACTCAAAAGATGTGAATCTGAGCAAACTCTGAGTGATAATGAAGGACAGAGCTGACATGCTGCATTCTGTGGGACTGCAAGGGTTGGAAATGACTTAGTGACTGAACAACAACAATATGTGATCAGTGTGAAATTTTTGGAAATCGTAGAAAATGTAAAATTTAAAAACATGCTCTATTCTTAACTTCACCAATTGAATGTAAACAACTATTAATATTTTCTTCTTTAGTTTTTTCAGGTGATTTTGGTTTATATACATTTTTTTATTATATTCATCTTTTCAACTAATGATATACCCAAGGTACTTTGAACTCTTTAATTATTATTATATTTTTGAATATTTCCCAGTTCATGTGAATCTGTAATTTATTTAGGTTAATTTTTCTTGTGTTTAGAATTGTTTGATTTTGTGTGTGTGTGTCTATTTTTATTTTTTAATATAAATTTATTTTAATTAGAGGTTAATTAATTTATAATATTGTATTGGTTTTGCCATAAATCAACATGAATCCTTCACAGGTAAACATGTGTTCCCCATCCTGAATCCCTTTCCTTCCTCCCTCTCAGTACCATCCGTCTGGGTTGTCCCAGTGTACCAGCCCCAAACATCCAGTATCATGCATTGGACCTGGACTAGTGATTTGTTTCATATATGATATTATACATGTTTCAATGCCATTCTCCCCAATCATCCCACCTTCTCCCTCTCCCACAGAGTCCAAAAGCCTGTTTATTTAATCCATACCTCTTACAATTTTCAATTGCATTAATTGGCCATAGTTTAACTTAAACACTCCCCTTAGTGATATTGGAGATTTAGAAATTTTCATTGTTTTAATATTCAGATTAATTTAGTTCAGTCCCTCAGTCATGTCCAACTATTTGTGACCTCACAAACCATAGCACTCGAGGCCTCCCTGTTCATCATCAACTCCTAGAGATTACCCAAACTCATGTCCATTGAGTCAGTGATGACATCTAACAAATTTATCCTCTGTCATCCCCTTATTTTCCTGTCTTCAATCTTTCCCAACATCAGGGTATTTTCAAATGAGTGAGCTCTTCACATCAGGTGGCCATAATATTGCAGTTTCAGCTTCAACACCATTCCTTCCAATGAACACCCAGACTGATTTCTTTTAGGATGGACTGTTTGGATCTCCTTGTAGTCCAAGGGACTCACAAAATTCTTCTCCAACACCACAGTTCAAAAGCATCATTCTTTGGTGCTCAGCTTTCTTTATACTCCAACTCTTATATCCATACATGACTACTGGAAAAATGATAGCCTTGAGTAGGCAGACCTTTGTTGACAAAGTAACACATATACTTTTCAATATGCTATCTAGGTTGGTCATAACCTTCCTTCCAAGGAGTAGGTGTCATTTAATTTCATGGCTGCAATCACCATCTGCTGTGATTTTGGAGCCCAGAAAAATAGTCAGCCACTGTTTCCACTGATTTCCAGTCCATTTGCCATGAAGTGATGGGACTAGATGCCATGATCTTTGTTTTCTGAAGGTTGAGCTTTAAGCCAGCATTTTCACTCTCCTCTTTCACTTTCATCAAGAGGTGCTTTAGTTCCTCTTCATTTTCTGCCATAAGGGTGGTGGCATCTGTATATCTGAGGTTATTGATATTTCTCTCAGCAATCTTGATTCCAGTTGTGCCTCTTCTAGCCCAGCATTTCTCATGATGTACTCTGCATAGAAGTGAAATAAGCAGGGTGACAATATACAGCTTTGACGTACTCCTTTTCCTATTTGGAACAAGTCTGTTGTTTCATGTCCAGTTCTAACTGTTGCTTCCTGACCTGCACATAGGTGTCTCAAGAGGCAGGTCAGGTGGTCTTGTATTCCCATCTCTTTCAGAATTTTCCGCAGTTTCTTGTGACACAGTCAAAGGCTTTGGCATAGTCAGTTAAGCAGAAATAGATATTTTTCTGGAACTTTCTTGCTTTTGCGATGATCCAGTGGATGTTGGCAATTTGATATCTGGTTCCTCTGTCTTTTCTAAAACCAGCTTGAACTTATGGAAATTCACAGTTCATGTATTGCTGAAGCCTGGCTTGGAGAATTTTGAGGATCACTTTACTAGCATGTTAGATGAGTGCAATTGTGCGGTAGTCTGAGCATTCTCTGGCATTGCCTTTCTTCGGGATTGGAATGAAAACTGACCTTTTCTAGTCCTGTGGCCACTGATGAGTTTTCCGTACTTGCTGACATATTGAGTCAGCACTTTCACAGCATCATCTTTCAGGATTTCATAACTTAAAATTTTATCAACCAAAAATTTTCAAAATGGTATTATATATAATGGGCTTGTAAACATGTATAACACTCTTAATATAAATTGCCAAATTATTTTTCACTGAAAGTATACCAGTTATACTAGCATGGATAGCAATTGTCCCATCAGCACTTTCTCTTTACAAGTATATGTACTTGCTTTAAGTCTTAGTAGATGAAAGGGTTTTATATTTAACATGTATATTTACACTTTTCAACTTTTGCTCCATATCTGTGTTTTATAAAAGTAAATATATTTTTTCATAAATGTAAATAATTGTGCTTTCAAAAGTTGAGCTTGGGCCATTTGAAAATCTATATTTCTTTCCACTGTATTTGTAGTATTATATTTTGATTTTTAACTTCTTGAAGGAAGTTTTTTCTTTCATCTACTAATTTTTGCTTTTTAAGATTTTGTATCATGGCAAGAATACATAGAAGAACTCTACAAAAAAGATCTTCACAACACAGATAATCATGATGATGTGATCACTAATCTGGAGCCAGACATCTTAGAACGTGAAGTCAAGTGGGCCTTAGAAAGCATAATTAAGAACAAAGCTAGTGGAGGTAATGGAATTCCAGTTGTGCTATTTCAAATACTGAAAGATGATGCTGTGAAAGTGTTGCACTCAATATGCCAGGATATTTGGAAAACTCAGCACTGGCCACAGGACTGGAAAATGTCAGTTTTTATTCCAATTCCAAAGAAAGGCAATGCCAAATAATGCTCAAACTACCGCACAATTGCACTCATCTCACAGGAGAGTAAAGTAATGCTCAAAATTTTCCAAGCCAGGCTTTAGCAATACATGAACCGGGAACTCCCTGATGTTCAAGCTGGTTTTAGAAAAGGCAGAGGAACCAGAGATCAAATTGCCAACATTCTCTGGATCATCACAAAAGCAAGAAAGCTCCAGAAAATTATCTATTTCTGCTTTATTGACTATGCCAAAGCCTTTAACTGTGTGGATCACAACAAACTGTGGAAAATTCTGAAAGCGATGAGAATACCAGACCACCTGACCTACCTCTTCAGAAACATATATGCAGGTCAGGAAGCAACAGTTAGACCTGGACATGGAAGAGCAGAGTGGTTCCAAATGGGAAAAGGAGTACGTCAAGGCTGTATATTGTCACTCTGCTTATTTCACTTATATGCAAAGTACATAATGAGAAACGCTGGACTGGAAGAAACACAAGCTAGAATCAAGATTGCTGGGAGAAATATCAATAACCTTAGATATGCAGATGACATCATCCTTATGGCAGACAGTGAAGAGGAGCTAAAAGGCCTCTTGATGAAAGTGAAAGTGGAGAGTGAAAAAGTTGGCTTAAAGCTCAACATTCAGAAAACGAAGATCATGGCAGCCGGTCCCATCACTTCATGGCAAATAGGTGGGAAAACAATGGAAACACTGTCAGACTTTATTTTTTTGGGTTCCAAAATCACTGCAGATTGTGACTGCAACTATGAAATTAGAAGATGCTTACTCCTTGGAAGAAGAGTTATGACCAACCTAGATAACATATTCAAAAGCAGAAACATTACTTTGCTGACTAAGGTCTGCCTAGTCAAGGCTATGGTTTTTCCTGTGGTCATGTATGGATGTGAGAGTTGGACTGTGAAGAAGGCTGAGTACTGAAGAATTGATGCTTTTGAACTGTGGTGTTGGAGAAGACTCTTGAGAGTCCCTTGGACTGCAAGGAGATCCAACCAGTCCATTCTGAAGGAGATCAACCCTGGAATTTCTTTGGAAGGAATGATGCTAAAGCTGAAGCTCCAGTACTTTGGCCACATCATCTGAAGAGTTGACTCGTTGGAAAAGACTCTGATACTGGGAAGGATTGGGGGCAGGAGGAGAAGGGGACGACAGAGGATGAGACGGCTGGATGACATCATTGACTCGATGGACGTGAGTCTGAGTAAACTCCGAGAGATGGAAATGAACAGGGAGTCCTGGCGTGCTGCGATTCATTGGGTTGCAAAGAGTCGGACATGACTGAGTGACCTAACTGATCTGATCATGGTAAAATAAATTTATTTATTTGACAGAAAGAAAAACTCTATTTTATCTTCTATAGTACTTTTAATGTCCTCATTAACACTTAGCACAAAACAGTAATGACTTAGTAAATTAAATGGAGAAAAGGCTAGTGAAATATATATTTTTTTTATTGTTTTTAATTTATTTTACAAAAATTTACAGTTCAGTGGTTATGTTATTCACTAAGCTGTTCAGCCATTATCAGCAGTATATATCATCATACTACATTCTAAAAGACGTTGAATGAGTGACCTGAAATCCTGAAATGTGAGATCTACATTAAAAGACTAAATGACAAGCGTGGAAGACAAAATGCTCTAGATGATATACCATCAAAATTGCTCACAGAATTTGCTTCATTGCTTTATAATCTACTGTCAAAATGATGTATTACTTATTATTTTTAAAAAATTCTTCAATTAACCTGAAAAGTCAGGAACAGCTCTTTTGACCCTGGATTCAGAAATAATTATGACAATATGCAATATGTAACTTGAAAGAATCAGACAGTGTTCATGGTCAGTTACTTCTACTATGGTATTTTGTAATCTATGCATACAAGTCAGTGAAGGTCACTCAACCTTAGAGTGCTTCAAATGGACTTAGTCTAAAGTGAATAGTCAAGTGTGCATGCTGCTCTTATGCACCTGTCTTATACCCACCTAAATTATTCATTCTTGAAAGATGAACAAGTTGATTTTATCTGCCACTGATAAAGTTTATAAGAATGCAGTTATTTTGGACTTATAGATATGTTTTATTGAGTAGAATATTAAAATAGAAAATATGTAGATATGTTACACTATAGATTTTTGCTATCAAATTGAAACTATCATATTTCATAATAGCTGTCATTTGTTCTGTTATCTTGT
>SJYC01064586.1:0-13928 GCA_006408675.1 Madoqua kirkii | reverse complement strand
TTGATGCTTTTGAAGTGTGGTGTTGGAGAAGACTCTTGAGAGTCCCTTGGACTGCAAGGAGATTCAACCAGTCCATTATAAAGGGGATCAATCCCGGATGTTCTTTGGAAGGACTGATGCTAAAACTGAAACTCCAATACTTTGGCCACTTCATGTGAACAGCTGATTCATTGGAAAAGACTCTGATGCTTGGAGGGACTGGCGGCAGGAGGAAAAGGCACGATAGAGGATGAGATGGCTCGATGGCCTCACCGACTCCATGGAGAAGAGTTTGGGTAAACTCTGGGAGTTGGTGAAGGACTGGGAGGCCTGACATGCTGCAATTCATGGAGTTGCAAAGAGTTGGACAAGACTGAGTGACTGAACAGAGCTGAAATAACAGGGAGGGGACACAGCTCCACTCATCAACAGAAAATTGGATTAAAGTTTACTGAGCATTTCCTGTCCACCAGAACAAGACCCAGTTTCTCCCTCAGTCAGTCTCTCTCATCAGAAAGCTTCCATAAGCTTCTTCTCCTTCGTCTTCTGAGGGCAGACAGACTGAAAACAATAATCACAAAAATCTACCGATCTAATCACATGGACCACAGTCTTGTCTAACTCCATGAAACTATGAGCCATTCTGTGTATAGCCACCCAGGAAGGACAGGTCAGGGTGGAGAGTTCCTACAAAATGTGGTCCACTGGAAAAGGGGATGGCAAACCACCTCAGTATTCTTGCCTTGAGAACCCTATGAACAGTATAAAAAGACAAAAAAGGGGACATGGAAAGATAAACTGTTCAGATCGGTAGGTGCCCAATATGCTACTCCAGAAAGAATGAAGAGTCGGAGCCAAACCAACAAACAATACCTAATTGTGAATGAGACTCACAATGGAAACAAGATCTGATGCTGTAAAGAACAATATCGCACAGGAACCTGGAATGTTAGGTACAAAATCAAGGCAAATTGGTAGTGGTCAAACAGGAGATGGCAAGAGCGAAAGTTGACATTTTAAGAATCAGCGAACTAAAATGGACTGGCATGGGTGATTTTTACTCAGATGACCATTATATCTACCGCTTGGGCAAGAACCCTTAGAAGAAATGGAATAGCCATCATTGTCAACAAAAGAGTCTGAAATGAAGTACTTGGATGCAATCTCAAAAATGACAGAATGATCTCTGTTCATTTCCAAGGGAAACCATTCAATATCATGGTAATCCAAGTCTATGGCCTGACCAGTAATGCTGAAAGAGCTGAAGTTGAATGGTTCTATGAAGACCTAAAAGACCTTCTAAAACTAACACCCGAAAAGGTGTCCTTTTTGTTTTAAGGGACTGGAATGTAAAAGTGGTAAGTCAAGAAACACCTGGAATAACAAGCAAATTTGGCCTTGGATTACAGAATGAAGCAGGATAAAGGCTAATAGAGTTTTTTTTCAAGAGAACACACTAGTCATAGCAAACACCCTCTTCTCACAACACATAAGACCTAAAGACCTTCTAAAACTAACACCCGAAAAGGTGTCCTTTTTGTTTTAAGGGACTGGAATGTAAAAGTGGTAAGTCAAGAAACACCTGGAATAACAAGCAAATTTGGCCTTGGATTACAGAATGAAGCAGGATAAAGGCTAATAGAGTTTTTTTTCAAGAGAACACACTAGTCATAGCAAACACCCTCTTCTCACAACACAAGAGAAGACTAATCATGGACATCATCAGATGATCAACACTGAAATCAGGTCGATTATACTCGTTGCAGCCAAAGATGGAGAATCTCTATACAGTTAAAGAAAAAAGAGACTGGAAGCTGACTAAGGCTCAGATCATAAATGGCTTATTGGCAAATTCAGATTTAAATTGAGGAAAATAGGGAAAGCCACTAGACCATTCAGGAATGACCTAAATTAAATCCATTAGGATTATACAGTGGAAGTGAAAAATAGATTTAAGGGATAAGATCTGATAGAATGCCTAATGAAATATGGACAGAGGTTTGTACCATTGAACAGGAGACAGGTATCAAGACTATCCCAAGGGGGGGAAAATGCAAAAAAACAAAATGGTTGTCTGAGGAGGCCTTTCAAATAGCTGTGGAAAGAAGAGAAGCAAAAAGCAAAGGAGAAAAGGAGAGATATACCCATTTGAAGCAGAGTTCCAAAGAAGAGCAAGGAGAACTAAGAAAGCCTTCTTCAGTGACCAGTGGAAAGAAATAGGGGGAAACAATAGAAAGAAAAAGACTAGAGATCTCTTCAAGACAATTAGAGATACCAAGGAAATATTTCATGCAAAGATGGCCTCGATAAAGGACAGAAATTGTAGGGACCTAATAGAAGCAGAAGATATTAAGAAGAGGTGGAAAGAATACACAGAAAAACTGTACAAAAACAGTGTCACTGCCCAGATAATCACAATGTTTGATCACTCAGCTACAGCCAGACATCCTGGATTGTAAAGCCAAGTGGACCTTAGGAAGCATCACTATGAACAAAGCTAGTGGAAGTGATGGAATTCCAGTTGAGCCATTTCAAATCCTAAAAGATGATACTGTGAAAGTGTTGCACCCAACATACCAGCAAATTTGGAAAACTCAGCAGAGGCCACAGGACTAGAAAACATCAGTTTTCTTTCCAATCCCAAAGAAAGGCAATGCAAAGAATGTTCAAACTACTGCAATTTGTTCATCTCACACACTAGTAAAGTAATGCTCAAAATTCTCCAAGTCAGGCTTCAACAATACGTGAACCATGAACTTCAGATATCTAAGCTGGTTTTAGAAAAGGCAGAGGAACCAGAGATCAAAATGCCAACACTTACTGGATCATCAAAAAAGCACGAGAGTCCCAGAAAAACATCTATTTCTGATTTATTGACTATGCCAAAGCCTTTGAATGTGTGGATCATAACAAACTGTGGAAAATTCTGAAAGAGATGGGAATACGAGACTACCTGGCATGCCTCTTGAGAAATCTTTATGCAGGTCAGTAAGCAACAGTTAGAACTGGACATGGAACAGCAGACTGGTTCCGAATAGCGAAAGTATTACATCAAGGCTGTATATTGTCACCCTGCTTATTTAACTTTTATGCAGAGTACCTCATGAGAAACTTTGGTTTGGGTGAAGCACAAGCTGGGATCAAGATTAGTGGGAGAAATATCAATAACCTCAGTTATGCACATGACACCAGTCTTATGGCAGAAAGTGAAGAGGAGCTAAAAAGCCTCTTGACAAAAGTGAAAGAGGAAAGTTAAAAAGTTGGCTTAAGGCTCAACATTCAGAAAACGAAGATCATGGCATCTGGTCCCATCACTTCACGGCAAATAGATGGGGAAAGAGTGGAAACAGTGTCTGATTTTATTTGGGGGCTCCAAATTCACTGTTGATGGTGACTGCAGCCACTAAATTAAAAGATGCTTGCTCCTTGGAAGAAAAGTTATGACCAACCTAGACCACTTATTAAGAAGTAGAGACATTACTTTGCCAAGAAATACCTGTCTTGTCAAAGCTATAGTTTTTCCAGTAGCCATGAATGGGTGTGAGAGTTGGAATATAAAGAAAGCTGAGTGCTAAAAAATTGATGCTTTTGATGTGTGATGTTGGAGAAGACTCTTGAGAATCCCTTGAACTGCAAGGAGATCCAACCAGTCCATCCTAAAGGAGATCAGTCCTGGTTTTTCATTGGAAAGAGTGATATTGAAGCTGAAACTCAAATACTTTGGCACCTGATGTGAGTAGCTGACGCATTTGAAAAGACCCTGATGGTAGGAAAAATTGAAGGTGGAAGGAGAAGGGGACTGCAGAAGATGAGATGGTTGGTTGGCATCACCAGTTTAGACTCTTGAGAATCCCTTGAACTGCAAGGAGATCCAACCAGTCCATCCTAAAGGAGATCAGTCCTGGTTTTTCATTGGAAAGAGTGATATTGAAGCTGAAACTCAAATACTTTGGCACCTGATGTGAGTAGCTGACGCATTTGAAAAGACCCTGATGGTAGGAAAAATTGAAGGTGGAAGGAGAAGGGGACTGCAGAAGATGAGATGGTTGGTTGGCATCACCAGTTCAATGGAAATGAGTTTGAGTAAACTCCGGGAATTGGTTATTTGTAAAGGAGGCCTCATGTGCTACAGTCCATGGAGTCACAAAGAGTCAGACATAACTGAGTGACTTAACTGAAATGAAGTGAAATAAGATATTAAAACAAAATCACTCTGCCTATATTCAAGCATTCACATGTTCACACGTGAGACTTTTTCTCTTGATCAAGTGAAAAATAGAGACAATAGAGGGTAATGCCATAGTAGTGGTGATGACCTTCTAGTGTGTTGGTCTGTCTGATGTCTCTGATGGTCCAGTGGTTGCAGGGATGTACAATTTTGAGATGGTTTGCTATCTAGGCCATCTGTGTTTCTGCCTTTTTCTTGGGTTTATCTCTTGAGCTTGCCATGTTATGATTCTTCATTTACAGTCCCTTCTTGTTGAGCTTTAAATGATTCCATGCTATCACAAAAGGGTGAAAAGACAAGTGATTCATGAAGAAAATATAATCTTTTAACATACAAATATTAACTATGAAATATACGGTGAATTCTCAAAGGCATTGGCAAACTTAATGCAGGGAACATATGAAGAACACTCTAAGTTTGTCTTTGAAAATTTTTAGGTATTAAAATCTAAAATAACTCACAAACAGTACCTTAACTATACTGCACCACATATCATGTAGTACATGCTGTATTTATCAAAGCATATTTAATTCTAAACTTAAGTTTAGCATTTATTTTATTATTTCCTACAAAGCAAATAATACAGAATTCAAACACTCACATCTGTACATAAAAATTTTAAAACATTAAGTAATAAATTGAAATTTGATAACATAGGTAAAGCAAAACATTTTCCTATATATAAAACATTCATACATGGAATGTGTCAAACATTTCATTTCACTTCAGTTCAATAACATATGAAGAACACTCTAAGTTTGTCTTTGAAAATTTTTAGGTATTAAAATCTAAAATAACTCACAAACAGTACCTTAACTATACTGCACCACATATCATGTAGTACATGCTGTATTTATCAAAGCATATTTAATTCTAAACTTAAGTTTAGCATTTATTTTATTATTTCCTACAAAGCAAATAATACAGAATTCAAACACTCACATCTGTACATAAAAATTTTAAAACATTAAGTAATAAATTGAAATTTGATAACATAGGTAAAGCAAAACATTTTCCTATATATAAAACATTCATACATGGAATGTGTCAAACATTTCATTTCACTTCAGTTCAATTGCTCAGTCATGTCCGACTCTTTGTGACCCCATGAATTGCAGCATGCCAGGCCTCCCTGTCCATCACCAACTCCAGTAGTTCACTCAAACTCATGTCCATCAAGTCTGTGATGCCATCTAGCCATTTCATCCTCTGTTGTCCTCTTTTCCTCCTGCCCCTAATCCCTCCCAGCATCAGTCTTTTCCAATGAGTCAACTCTTTGCATGAGATGGCCAAAGTACTCAGCTTCAGCATCATTCCCTCCAAAGAACACCTAGGACTGATCTCGTTTAGAATGAACTGGTTGGATCTCCTTGCAGTCCAAGGGACACTCAAGAGACCTCTTCAACACCACAGTTCAAAAGCATCAATTCTTTGGTGCTCAGCTTTCTTTACAGTCCAACTCTCACATCCATACATGGCTGCTGGAAATACCATTATCAGAGATAAAAGCAAATGAAAGAAGCAGAACCTCCTTTCCAGAAAGGAAAACTGAGGAAGGAAGCAAGCAACTTTAAGTAGGTTATGACTATATTAATTTTCATTTAGGAGAACAAATAAGCTCCTCTTAGTAATTTACCTATTTGGAGATGTGAAAGGAAAATAATACTCTAGATACTGTCCTCCTGATTATCCTTCTTAAGGAATCAATCTGATGCATGCATTAGGGCAGACTATGTTGTATACAAAGGCACCTAGCCAAGGGAATGAAATTGAGCCCCTGTTTCAATAACCAAGTCATAGACTTTGGCACAGGGCTGTGTCAGTCTGAAGAGATTGCCTTTTTAGAATCACAGTCACCAGTGGGGCCAAGCTGATATACAGTATCACAGTCTATCTGACCATCAGCTTTGATACTGGCCATTGGATCATTATAAAGGAAAGAATGGATGTCTGTCCAATGCAGTGATTTCTCTTAGGTTAATTCACCAGTCAAAGGTGTACATACATGCAAATGAGCAACATACATGTGGAAGTTCTACTGTGCATAAACAAGGAGAAAACATTGGTACACTGATGGATTCAAGTACACCAAATATCTGTTTCTTATGTTAAAAATTACTCTTGTGATGTATTGATAGAGTGGAGTTAAGTTTCACCAGGACTCTTTTGCATCATCCTTACATCTCCAGAAGCCATATACCGTAATGTATATCGCTTGGAGTGATATAAAATAAGACAGTACACTTGCTGGCACAATTTTGTGCCATGGGAATAAAACCTGACTCAGACACATTGAAACAATAATTTCCAAGCCTCCTTACTCCAGTTGGGTGTGTATTCATACATATATAATATGATTATACTTTTCTTAAGAAAGAGTAATGTGTGCATATGTGAGTATAACCATCTCTATGTAAACTTTTATACTATACCCATATCTATAGAGACAGATATCTTAATTTTTTATATTAACATAGAGAAACAGTTGGAAAGACACAACCCATTGGCTACTTTAATAATTATAAGAGAAGAAAGCATGATTAATAATTTTAGATAACTCAAAATTGCTTGACTTATTACTAACAGGATTATATGTGTTAAAAAACAACATAAGCAATATCTTGAGTTGGGAGACTAGAATCTTTTTAACTGAGTGCTACTTAGATAAATTTAAAGGAGTATTTTTGTGTTTTTCTTTTTGTTTGTTTTGCAGTGGAGAGAAAGTAGCTCTATATTAATCTTTTCATAGTACAGAAACCTTTGAAGATTTAGCCAACATTTTGACTACTAACATGCCAAAACTTATCTGATGTATAGAAACTTGGTTTCTATAAAGCAGGAGGCCATTACATCTATATCTTGTACTGGTCATATTTGTATATCTATAGCTTTACGTCTGTTACTCTGTATATGTTTGTGTCTATATATCACCAAATGTTATTGCTGATGGTGGCTCAGAAGTAGAGTCTGCCTGCAATGCAGGAGACCCGGGTTCAATCCCTGGGTCAGGAAGATCCTCCAAGGAATGAAAAGACAACCCACTCCAGTATTCTTGCCTGGAGAATTCCATGGACAGAGAAGCCTGGTAGGCTACTGTCATGAGGTCGCAAAGTCAGACATGACTGAACGACTAACACTTTCCAAGATTTACATCTATTACTCTGTATATGTTTATGTCTATATATCACCAAAATGTTATTGTTGATGACTCTTAATATGTCTAAATGTAAAAAATAGCTAGAAGATAAAGTATAATTTCTTCTCTAATACTTACTATAGTGATGAAAAGGGTATTATGCAAGCAGGTGTATGACCACTAACTCCCACTATGGCACTGAGTTTATGAACGTCTACTAAAAAGTATTTACATCTCTCATTTGATTTTACCAGTATTTGGGGTCTGCTGTTATTTTTTCCTAGTGGTATGTAGCCTATCATATCTTACTTAGATATTAGATGTTTTTCAATGCATATATTCATTTCTAATTATATATACTTAAAGTTTGAAGGGAGAAGTTGGCAGCCCCTTTCTTCTAATTTTGCCTATATAAGAACGAAGATCTAAGAAGTTTAACAGAATTGAAATTCATCCATGTTCTCCTTGGGGCAATTGCAGTTCACACATATAATTATGGAAGGTAGGCAATAGGAGCTAGCTGGTAAGGACTGAGGCACTGTTATGTGATTTCTTGAATTGAAATTATATGATCTTTAACAATGGGCAAGCTTGAAAAAAAGTGGCCCATATATTCCTGGTGAAATTAATCAATACCTAATTATTTAGAAGCTATAAATGCTATCTTTGGCTGACATGCTCACAAAATGTGTTTTATTCTGTCAATAAAGGCCCAACAAATTAGAAATCTAGCATAAGGGAGGTTATTACAGAGGACAAAAGACTCACCCTCATTTTTTCACTTAGCTGTTTCATCAATTTAATGGCATTTATGCCACTTAAATAAGAAAAAGAGCGAGCTTGGGCCTTACAAATGTAATTGGAAAATAGTAACAAACTGATAATACCTGAAACCACAGAAAATGTAATACTCTAAAAATACTGTAGAATTCAGGACACTAGCAAAGCAACTCTTGAGAAACAGAAAATGACTATCATTGTGTTGACCTTAAAAATACATTTTAAATGTCATGCATTGGTCTGCTTTGTTTATTTAAGTGCTAATTTTTGAATCTGAAATTAGATTTCATTGATCATAGTGGATGCTGCAAGGCTCCTCTCAGATCAAAGGCATATTCCCTCAGTTGCTGGGAAGTTTGGCTGTAGACGGCTTAGTGCTAAATCCCTCAAACAGAGAGAACCATCTTAATGTCAAATAATCTTCCCAAGAGCAACCCCTTCAATGATTGTTATAATGCTGTTTTATTAATGGTGAAATACATGACAGAATAGTACCCTCTCTATTCTTGCATACTCCACCATTTCTTTCTGCCATGACTTAAATCACACACTTTTTTTCTTTACTGTAAATTCAGAGATTCTGTCATATATTTTCTTCGTATAAGTAAGAACAGTCTGTTAGTAATTAGCCTGTCTTCAATTATTTGCTTTTAAGATTATTGACTTTGGTACTCACTCTTTAGAAATCTTTACTGGAACTTAATCTTTGGAGACCCTGTTGAATTCAACTACATTTGAGAAGAATCACTAAAAAAGCTTATTTTTTATCTATCATCTATCGACCTATCAACCTACCTATCTACCTGTAATCATCTTTACATATCTGGGCATTGAATAATATTTTATTGGATTTCTTTTCCACTAAGCCTATTAGTCAATACAGTAATATAATATATTGAGTTTTTCTTTTATATCTATCATAGTATTTTCTAGACTGCAAGTGTTTATACTGAACAAATATCCAAAATCTTATTTATACCATTAGAAATTATATATAAATGCTTACACCTGCAAGTGAACATCAATATATAAATTAACATGTCTCAGGATGAAACTAGTTTATTTAACTTCTGAAATATAAAGACCACCAACCTATGCTGCTGCTGCTAAACAGTATAATTCTAACTTTATCTTGAAATTTTTTCTTCATGGCCTAATAATATACAAACTGAAAAATGCATAAGCATAATTATATAGTACCACAAACATCTATAAAGAAAACACGTGTGTACCTATAATGTGAGCTGAGAAATAGAACAATGTCAGAGACTCAGAAGCACACATTGGTGTCGTTTCCTGTTATTGCATTCCCTCCCTTTATCCTAGAAATAATGACTATCTTAGTTTTATAATTTTACCTCTACTCTTTTTCTTTTCTAATGAGAGAAAAGAATAAACCTCCTCATTTTTCTATATACTGAAGGAAAAGGAAGTGATATATATTTGTGTTTTGGAACCAAATTGCTCTAACATGGAGATATTCTTTTTTCTAGATGAATATTTTTCTAACTTAGGAACTATTATGCATGCTGTTGCTGTCTCCTTAAGTCCTTTCATTAAATTTGATTGTATAAGACAGCTATGTTATTGTGAAAATTATGATCAATTTTGCTAACTACTAAAGTTGTATATGTATGTGCATAATTACCAATTTTGCTAATTTTAGAGAAGGAAATGACAACCCACTCCTGTGTTCTTGCCTGGAGAATCCCACGGATGGGGGAGCGTGGTGGGCTGCCGTCTATGAGGTCGCACAGAGTCGGATATGACTAAAGCAACTTAGCAGCGACAGTAGCTTGCTGATTTTACTAGTTTGGTGTAATGATGAAAATAGTAAAACTCTTAGAAACTAAAAGAGTCTTTACAAATCATCCCTTAGTATCTTTTACTTCCTATAAGATGCAATAATAATATTTTATGGAAGTAATTGTGATATTTTGGTCTTGACTTAGTGCTGCAGAACCGGTAAATACCTGAGAAATATCTACCAGTGTTAAAAGGTTGCAATTTGTAATCGTTTACATTTAATGATACTTTGTGTTGTAAAGGGAATATATAGACAGCAATAGAGTTTTTAACCACAGTTTGTGAATTCAGTGAATTCATGTCACCTAAGGATCTTCCCAACCCAAGGACCGAACCCAGGTCTCCTGCATTTAGGCAGATGCTTTAACCTTTGAGCCACCAAGGAAGCCCCTCACTTCACTTCACTTCACAAGGGACACTTTAGGCAAATGTGAAAGACAAACAGCAATACTTTTGCTAGAGTTGAAACCGATCATGAAGACTATAGGAACTGATGTTGTGGGAGACTATGGAAACTTTCCTTTAACTTTAAAAAAAATGTTTATTTATAGCACTTTTATATAATTTAGACTGTGCAGTCAAAATAGATTCATTTGTTTTTCTGGTGATAATTTTGTATCATTGGTTGTCCTTCCTTTCTGCCTTCCCTCTCCTCCCTTACTCTCTCCCTTCCTCCCTCTGTCTCTGTTGGCAAACATTTGGGTTGTTTCTACTTTTCCCAGAATGTCGGCAAAACTTCCTTTTCTAGACCTTATATGGCCGATTGTATGTCTCTACTTGGAATTTCTTGTCCAGAAGTGTTTATAGTTCCCTTATAGCATTTACAAGCAATCCTCATCAGTTTTCCTACCTGCATTTAAATTTTGTGAGTTAGAGATAAGTGAGTCCATCCTCCAGGTCTCCTCTAGACAAGTTAGAACAGATGTACACAATAATTTACAAATAAAGTCTGCTTTGTTTCCTCCTTTTGGAGGGAGAAAATGGAACCTTGGGCTGCCACCATTTGGGATCAAGACCAAGACTGCCACTGAGGTTGGTCATGGGTTGTGGGCAGATGAATAAAATTTTTGAAAACTTTTCTTCCATTCTGAAGATGGCATTTTATTTTCTTTTTAAAACTTTTTATTTTATATTGGCGTATAGCCAGTTAACAAATGTTAATGTTGTGACAATTTCAGGTGAACAGAGGAAGGACTCAGTCATACACATTCATATATCCATTCTCCCCAAAACTCCCCTCCCATCCTGGAAGCCTCATAAGAATGAACAGAGTTTCATGTACTATATAATAGGATCTTGTTGTTTATTCATTTTAAACATAGAAATGTAGACTTGTCCATGCCAAACTCCATAACTATCCCTTTACCCCTGCACTACCCCAGCCAATCATAAGCTCCTTCTATAAGTCTGTGAGTCTGTTTTGTAATTAAGCTGGTTTGTATCATTTCTTTTTTAGATTTCACATATAACAGATACCATTGGATAGTTCTTCTTCTCTGTCTGACTTACTTTACTCAGTATAACACTCTCTAGGTCCATCCATGTCACTGAAAATGGCATTAGTTTGTTATTTTTAGTGATATTCATATCATATCATATATATATACATATACACATACATACACACACACACACACCACATCTTCTTTATCTATTCCTCTGACGAACATTTAGGTTGCTTCTGTGTCTTGATTATTGTAAACAGTGCTGGAATGAAAATTGGGGTGCATGTATCTTTTTGGATCTTGTTTATCTCTAGATATATGCCCAGAAGTGGGATTGCAATATCATATGGTATCTCTATATTTTAAGGAACCTCCATAGTGTTCTCCATAATAGCTGTACTGACTTACATTCCCACAAACAAGGTAGTAGAGTTTGCTTCTCTCCACACCTTCTACAGCATTTATTGTCTGTGATTTTTTTTTTTTTAATGATAGCCATTCTGGCTGGTGTGAGGTGATTTATTGTAGTTTTAATTTGCGTTTCTCTAATAATTAGTGATGTTGAACAATTTTCATCTTCCTATTGGCCATCGGTATGTCTTCTCTGGAGCATGAATGGCTTTTTCTTAATTGGATATTCTCTTACTTTCTATAAATTTTGATTGTTAGAACTCCAACAAAGTTGGTTCAGATAGGCTCTATTTTGTTGATGTTTCTTCCGGTGGGCTAACAAGAGTTTGGCTCTTCCTAGGCTGCCATCTTACTCTAGGTTTCATAACTTTTAATTACTGTAATTTACCTAAGTTCTCCAATCGAAAAACTCCAAAGCCTCACAAAAAATTAGGCAATTTATTCTCAAACATAACACATTCTCTTTTTCATTGATTCTTTCCCTCCAATTCTTTCAGTTAGAAGTGATCTTGTACGTCCCAAAATATTTTTCAAGCTTGAATTTTGCATTTTTAAAGAGAAAAAATGGTCATCAGAATTAAATTTACCCATTCGAGTCCACTTTAGTTTGCTGATTCCTGGAATATTGATGTTCACCCTTACCATCTCTTGTTTGACCACTTCCAATTTGCCTTGATTCATGGACCTGGCATTCCAAGTTCCTATGCAATATTGCTCTTTACAGCATCAGACCTTGCTTCTATCACCAGTCACATGCACAACTGGATATTGTTTTTGCTTTGGCTCCATCCCGTCATTCTTTCTGGAGTTGTTTCTCCACTTATCTCCAGTAGCGTATTGGGCTCCTAATGACCTGGGGAGTTCCTCTTTTGGTATCCTATCATTTTGCCTTTTCATACTGTTCATGGGGTTCTCAAGGCAAGAATACTGAAGTGGCTTTCCATTCCCTTCTCCAGCGGACCACATTCTGTCAGACTTCTCCACATGACCCACCCGTCTTGGGCTGCCCCACAAGCATGGCTTGGTTTCACTGAATTAGACAAGGCTGTGATCTTAGTGTGATTAGACTGACTAGTATTCTGTGAGTATGGTTTCAGTGTGTCTGCCCTTTGATGCCCTCTTGCAACACCTACCATCTTACCTGGGTTTATCTTACCTTGGGTGTGGGGTATCTCTTCATGGCAGCTCGAGCAAAGCACAGCCACTGCTCCCTACCTTGGATGATGGGTATCTCCTTACTGCCACCGTTCCTGTGAGAAATAGATTTAAGGGCCTAGATCTGATAGATAGAGTGCCTAATGAACTATGAAAAGAGGTTTGTAACATTGTACACGAGACAGGGATCAAGATCATCCCCATGGAAAAGAAATGCAAAACGAAAAATGGCTGTCTGGGAAGGCCTTACAAATAGCTGTGAAAAGAAGAGAGGTGAAAAGCAAAGGGAAAAAGGAGAGATGTAAGTATCTGAATGCAGAGTTCCTAAGGATAGCAAGAAGAGATAAAAAAGCCTTTTTCAGCAATCAATGCAAATAAATAGAGGGAAAAAACAGAATGGGAAATACTAGAGATCTCTTCAAGAAAATTAGAGATACCAAGGGAAAATTTCATGCAAAGATGGGCTTGGTAAAGGACATAAATAATAAGAGCCTAACAGAAGCAGATGATATTAAGAAGAGGTGACAAAAATACACAGAAGAACTGTAGAAAAAAGATCTTCATGACCCAGATAATCATGAAGATGTGATCACTAATCTAGAGCCAGACATCTTGGAATGTGAAGTCAAGTGGGCCTTAGAAAGCATCACTACAAACAAAGCTAGTGGAGGTTGATGGAATTCCAGTTGAACTATTTCAAATCCTGAAAGATGATGCTGTCAAAGTGCTGCACTCAATATGCCAGCTAATTTGGAAAACTCAGCACTGGCCACAGGACTGGAAAACGTCAGTTTTCATTCCAGTCCCAAAGAAAGCTAATGCCAAAGAATGCTCAAACTACCGCACAATTGCACTCATCTCACATGCTAGTAAAGTAATGCTCAAAATTCTCCAAGCCAGGCTTCAGCAATATGTGAACCGTGAACTCCCTGATGTTCAAGCTGGTTTTAGAAAAGGCAGAGGAACCAGAGATCAAATTGCCAACATC
>SJYC01064582.1:0-17791 GCA_006408675.1 Madoqua kirkii | reverse complement strand
TTTTTAACTGTGTATTTGTGAGCTAACTTCATATATGCTTGACTAATTTATATGCATTTGAAACCTTAAATGTACTTAATTTATTTAAATATCCAGCACAATGTTTAGCATGTAGAGAACATTCTAACTTGCTAAGTTGTTTTCCTGTCTTAACTTTTAGTAGTTTTATGTTCACCAGTTTTTGTGTAATTGTTCTCCCCACTTCGTTAATCTCTGCACTTTTTTTTCCGTATAGCAACTAGAAGAAGATTTCTCAACATAAACTCGATCGTGTTACTCTGCCCCTCAAAATCTTTCCATACTTTCTGTCATAGAATGAAACAAACAAAAACTTATTCAAGAGCTGACTAGGCTCTTGTCAATTTTCTCTTCCTTTTCTTTGAAAGGACTTATCATCACTTGATAGTTTTTCTTATATTTGTATGTGTATTCTTACATGATTATTTTTTCTGCTTTAGAATTCTGGTGACCATACAATTCAAGGTTCAAAATATATACTTTAAGAATGATAAGAGGTATTGAAATAACTAGAAATGTATATTTTTTGAAATATTTGTTAATTGGCAAAAATCAATTTTGCTATATTGTTGAAAATCACTGCAGATGGTGACTGTAGTCATGAAATTAAAAGACGCTTACCCCTTGGAAGAAAAGTTATGACCAACCTAGATAGTATATTCAGAAGCAGAGACATTACTTTGCCGACTAAGGTCCGTCTAGTCAAGGCTATGGTTTTTCCAGTAGTCATGTATGATGTGAAAGTTGGACTGTGAAGAAGGCTGACCGCCGAAGAATTGATGCTTTTAAAAATCACTGCAGATGGTGACTGTAGTCATGAAATTAAAAGACGCTTACCCCTTGGAAGAAAAGTTATGACCAACCTAGATAGTATATTCAGAAGCAGAGACATTACTTTGCCGACTAAGGTCCGTCTAGTCAAGGCTATGGTTTTTCCAGTAGTCATGTATGATGTGAAAGTTGGACTGTGAAGAAGGCTGACCGCCGAAGAATTGATGCTTTTGAACTGTGGTGTTGGAGAAGACTCTTGAGAGTCCCTTGGACTGCAAGGAGATCCAACCAGTCCATTCTGAAGGAGATCAGCCCTGGGATTTCTTTGGAAGGAATGATGCTAAAGTTGAAACTCCAGTACTTTGGCCACTTCATGCGAAGAGTTGACTCATTGGAAAAGACTGTAATGCTGGGAGGGATTAGGGGCAGGAGGAGAAGGGGACAACAGAGGATGAGATGGCTGGATGGCATCACTGACTTGATGGATGTGAGTTTGAGTGAACTCTGTGAGTTGGTGATGAACATGGATGCCTGGTGTGCTGTGACTCATGGGGTCGCAGAGTCGGACATGACTGAGCGACTGAACTGAATGTTCTTGTAGTTAGTAATATAATTATGGCTTCCATATGTAACGGTAACCTGACCTCAGTGCAGGAGATATAGGTTCAGTCCCTGGGTTGGGAAGATCCTCTGGAGAAGGGAATGTCTACTCACTCCAGTATTCTTGCCTTGAGCATTCCATGGACAGAGGAGCCTGGTGGGCTCTAGCCCATGAGATTGTAAAGAGTTGGATATGACTGAGAAACTAACATGTGGTGGTAAATATGGACAAATAAATTGTTATATATTATCTTGATCAGTGCTCCCTAAAAAGCTGATCTGACACATAATTTATAAAGTAAAAACTATTGGTCATGCAAATTTGGTAGATGCAGAGGGAGATGACATAAGAGTGAGGCAGTGAAGGAAGCAAATCAAATATAATGAATTGCATTTTTGAGCAGGTTATGATTTCAGGGCAAGCAGTTTCTCTGTTTTGTCAGACATCTTCAGGGAGGTTCATTCTCCAGCCTGTTTGTCCTGGGTAATGCAGGGAGAAAATTTGTATTATGTGTATAACATGTTTCCCACCTTAACCCCAGTGAATGTTAACCTACTTGAATGTATAGTTGTTGCTGAGGAACCTGAGTCTTACACTTCAACAACAACAAGAAACACAGTGGGAGAAAAAGGTTAGGCGCAGTTAATCTAGGTTTCAGTGTAGGTTAGAAGTGAGGTACTGATAGTGCATATCCAATGAGCCCCTCAGCTTTTTGGAGGTGAACACAGAATGATAACATTACCATGAGCTGTCACTCCACTAAGAAAACAAGGCCAGGGAGAAGAGAGAGCCTAATGTATAGTCTGAACTTGGTACAGTTTATCCCTTGTGCAACTCAGATCTGCTTATACTCTGCTGAGATATTCAATGCTCATTTTTAATTCTTCCTTGAAAATAATGAGGAAAGCCTAATCTCAAAATTTTATTGCTAGTTGCTATATCCTTAAACAAACAGACCAACCAATACACAATTTTAAAAGGTGTTATTGTAAGAAACTCTACCTGTTCACCTTCAGCTATATTGTGGGTTCTTTCTGAATAAGGTGACCCAGACCTTGGTCTTTAAAGGCTGTGCTTTCTAAATTGCTTTGGTCTTATGGGATTGTGTTTTATATAGTTGACATTTTCAGTTATCATTATCATTGGTTAAAAAAATGCCAAGAGATATTCCAATAAATCACTGAGTTCCAGACATAACAAGGGAGGTAATGTAAGAGTCATCTTGATCTTATTGTATAATATCAGCTATATCTACTAATGATTATCAAGATAGACTATGCCCACCATTATATTCCAGTTTCACCAGAATTAGAAGCTCAGTGTAGCTGAGCTCACTTTCTCCTCTTGGAAAGCAGAACTTCTAAGTTGATAAAGTCTAAGATGGGATGGGAAGCACAAATTTTAAAAGTGAGTAACTTCTAAAGTGAGAATAATAGTGAAAAGGCAACCCTACTTTTCCTTCTTGCTTTCCGGACTGAATAATCCATTGTTGATTAAGTACACATACTGTATACTGGGGGAATTAACTTTGGATTTTATATCTGAGATGGCTTCTAAATGAAGCCTTCATCTCATCATTTAATAGAAAGTACTTAGTAAGACCTGTTAATCTTATAGTCATTAATTCATCATCATGCCTCTTTTGTGATAAAGTGGGTACTTTGATTTGAGGCAATGACATTTTCTAAGTCCTTAGATGGTTGTGTTGATAGGTGCACTGTGGATATCTAGTGTGCAATATTTCTCTTTTCTGCACCTGAAAAGGGAAAATCACTGTTTTCTCCATGGTAGTAGGGGTCATATTTAATTGACATGTTACCAACTGACTGGTTAAACTTTCCAAGAAATGATGCTAGGTGGAAGATCCTGCAATAATCTTGGCATACAGCAGTAGTAGGTCAGTCTCAGTGAGGACAAACCCATCTTGTTAGAGCCATACATAGCTTTATTAACTTCCACTATGCCACTCAGGTCTTGGGCCCATCGTGTAAACACTTGAATAATCCTGTCTACCTTGTTCAAGAGATCATCCATGGATTCTCTTTGATGGAAATTAAAATTGTACATATTTACTTCCTTAGTGCCCATTCCCATGTGATCATCCACATACTTCTTCCCAGAACTTCTTAGCCCTGATTTATCAGCCTTTCTTTTTTTTAAATATGAGACCCATGACCAATGGGCTAGATCACTAGCACAATTGAGGGCTCAACATATATCTTTAACTCTTGCTACCTTTCCTTCCATGAGAAGTGAATGATTTGGTTCATGTCTCATAACTTGGCCCATTGAGAGGAATTGATACTGACTCTAGGGCCAAAACTGAATGGAGCTGAAATGTGGCAGAGGTCTGTTTTCAGCTTGCACTAGGATGTTTGTGGGCTGTCTCATTTGTTAATCTTCTGAAGAAGAAAATGGCAACCCACTCCAGTATTCTTGTCTTGGAAAAATCCTAAGGATTTGTGAGGATTCTTCGAGGAGCCTGACAGGCTGCTGTCCATGGGGCTTGAAAGAGTCAGATAAAACTTAAGAGACTAAACTGCCACCATTTGTTAACCAGGTCAACTTCTTTCCTCCTTTTGTTTTGCATCTGAGAAACTTACTGTAATACATTTCACCTTTTGAAGTCATGTATTATTTGCTTATTTATCATTATTGATTTTTGTCTTTATAACATAATTTAATGAGGGCTTTTGCATTTTGCTTTTGTTATTTTTAACTGATGGGCATCACTTGCCTAAAAAATAACCTGGTTTATAGTACATGTTTAAGTTCAGTTCAGTTGCTCAGTTGTGTCCTAATCTTTGCAGCCCCATGAATGGCAGCATGCCAGGCCTCCCTGTCCATCACCAATTCCCAGAGCTTACCCGAACTCATCTCTACTGAGTCGGGGATGCCATCTGGCCATCTCATCCTCTGTTGTCCCCTTCTGCTCCTGCCCCCAATCCCTCTCAGCATCAAGGTCTTTCCCAATGAGTCAACTCTTCACATGAGGTGGCCAAAGTATTGGAGTTTCAGCTTTAGCATCAGTTTTTCCAATGAACATCTATGACTGATCTCCTTTAGAATGTACTGGTTGGATCTCCTTGCAGTCCAAGGGATTTTCAAAAGTCATCTCCAACACCACACTTCAAAAGTAGCAATTCTTTGGCACTCATCTTTCTTCACAGTCCAACTCTCACATCCATACATGACCACTGGAAAAACCATAGCCTTGACTAGATGGACCTTTGTTGACAAAGTAATGTCTCTGCTTTTGAATATGTTACCTAGGTTGGTCATAACTTTCCTTCCAAGGAGTAAGCATCTTTTATTTTCATGGCTGCAGTCACCATTTGCAGTGATTTTGGAACCCCCCTCCAAAATAAAATCTGACACTGTGTCCACTGTTTCCCCATCTATGTCCCATGAAGTGATGGGACCAGATGCCATGATCTTAGTTTTCTAAATGTTGAGCTTTAAGCCAATTTTTTACTCTCCTCTTTCACTTTTATCAAGAGGCTTTTTATTTCCTCTCCACTTTCTGCCATAAGGGTGGTGTCATCTGCATATCTGAGGTGATTGATATTTCTTCAAGCAATCTTGATTCCAGCTTGTGCTTCTTCCAGCCCAGCATTTCTCATGATATACTCTGCATATAAGTTAAATAAGTTTGTTAACTGTTAAAATAGTGAAGGAACAAAAGAACTCAGATTCATCACTTTATTTCAATTTTCTTCATAGAATTTATCATTCCATAACATGTAATTTTTTTCTATCTTCCCCTCTTCCGCTAAAATATAAAATACACAAAGTTTTGTTTACTTTGTTCAACCAAAAAGTGCCTGGTTATATAAATTCTTGTTGAATTAATTAGCAGTTGTGCTGGGCCCAGTCACTCACTCTATGTCTGACTCTTTGTGACCCCATGGACTATAGTCCTCCAGGCTCCTCTCCTTGGAAATTCTGCAGGCAAGAACACTGGAGTGGGTTGCCTTGCCCTTCTCCAGGGGATCTTTCCAACCCATGGGCCGAATCCAGGTCTCCCGCATTGCAGGCAGATTTCTTACTTTCTGAGCCACCAGGGAAGTCCAATTAAATTTCATGGCTGCAGTCACCATTTGCAGTGATTCTGGAACCCCCTCCAAAATAAAATCTGACACTGTGTCCACTGTTTCCCCATCTATGTCCCATGAAGTGATGGGACCAGATGCCATGATCTTAGTTTTCTAAATGTTGAGCTTTAAGCCAATTTTTTACTCTCCTCTTTCACTTTTATCAAGAGGCTTTTTATTTCCTCTCCACTTTCTGCCATAAGGGTGGTGTCATCTGCATATCTGAGGTGATTGATATTTCTTCAAGCAATCTTGATTCCAGCTTGTGCTTCTTCCAGCCCAGCATTTCTCATGATATACTCTGCATATAAGTTAAATAAGTTTGTTAACTGTTAAAATAGTGAAGGAACAAAAGAACTCAGATTCATCACTTTATTTCAATTTTCTTCATAGAATTTATCATTCCATAACATGTAATTTTTTTCTATCTTCCCCTCTTCCGCTAAAATATAAAATACACAAAGTTTTGTTTACTTTGTTCAACCAAAAAGTGCCTGGTTATATAAATTCTTGTTGAATTAATTAGCAGTTGTGCTGGGCCCAGTCACTCACTCTATGTCTGACTCTTTGTGACCCCATGGACTATAGTCCTCCAGGCTCCTCTCCTTGGAAATTCTGCAGGCAAGAACACTGGAGTGGGTTGCCTTGCCCTTCTCCAGGGGATCTTTCCAACCCGTGGGCCGAATCCAGGTCTCCCGCATTGCAGGCAGATTTCTTACTTTCTGAGCCACCAGGGAAGTCCAATTAACCGTTAGACTATGCATTTTTTATTCCTTAGCTGTATCATCAAGCAATGCTTAGCATAGCACATGGAATATGTAATAGGCATTCAGTGAATTGTGATACAGAATGAATGCATCAATTCTAAGTAGCGTTTGGACCGAAGGTGGCTTTTCTCAGCACTATTTTTGTCTTCCAGCAAGTAGAATTGTATTCAACCTAGAATGATAATGTTGACTCCTTAAATTTATTTCTCAAGAAATTGCAAAGGAAAATTTCAATCATTTATCAGCCTGAAAGACTGGAAAGGGTCATTTATTTATACACAATTTTTATTTCTAATCTTATCAACTTATGCTTTGGGTTTTTCATAAGTCTTATTACTTTACGTCTTTGAAAAAATAAAATCTTATGAAATCATATAAAAGGGTAGGGGTTCCTTTCTTTGCTTTACTTTACCTCACAGTAGAAAATAATTAAGTTCTAAAACAGGAAAGTTGTTTTATGATTATTCTTATGTGCATGTCTGGAAGAGAAAATTGGGCAAGATGATGGCTATAGACAATTTTTCCTATCATTATTTGAAGGAGGAATAAGATGTTAATTTTCACTTTTGACAGGTTGTATTGAGATTTTGAATCCATTCTTCGCAATTTCAGTTTGAAGGAATCTAATCTCATTATATCATTTGAGGACAGCTCCATGAATACTTGTGACAAATGAATCTTTTATTTGCCTTGATAATTTTTATTCAATTTGCTGAAATAAAAAAAATTATGGATAATGTTTAATCATTACTATCATGTAAGAACTAAACTGTCAGCAGGATGCCATGACACCTAGAATTAGTCACTTTCAATTGAGAGGGGAACCACACAGTTTGTAAGAGCTTAGAAAACTGACTTTATATTCTCGCTTATTTAATAGATTTGTTGTCTTTCATGTTCTATATGGGATTCTATACTTGAAAGTAACTTAGTATTTTGAATATAATAAACTATTATGTACTTTATCCTTTCTCTTTCTAAAAATGAATGCAGAAACACATTGCCAAAAATTTTTTTAAAGGTTTTAACTATTGATTGACATGAATATAATTTTAATTATAAATTTTAATGAGATATTGTGCTAAATCTATCAGCATGTGATTATTTGCAGAGGCTATATGCCCAGATTTTCTTGAGTACTGTTTTGTTATCAATAACAAGTATGTGTAGCTGTAACAGGGAGCTTATAAATAACAAATGGGATAAGTTTAGCTAGGTGTTGAGGACTCCCTGTGGATTGGCTAATTTGAATAATTTCCTGGGCTCTGGAATATAAGGGCTGTCCTTAATTTTGTGATAACTGGGCCGAGGGTGACAAGGGCAGACATATAGTTGCCCCCAGTGTCAGAGCATAAAAGGAAAGTAGTTAATTAGCTGTTCAAGAAGGGGAACTGATTGGTACCTAGTGAAAAACCACAAAACTAGGTCAAGACAACATGAAAAAGTACTATATTATACAGGAGTAGAAGTGTTAAAAACAGGTGACATTGCATCTAAAATTATTTATATCTAATTATGATCTAGGCTGAAATGTGTGTGTGTGTGAGTGAAATTATTATTGAGTAACTAGGTAATGAACACATTGGATCTAAAAATGATGATTGCATCACACTGAGATGTACATTGAGATCTCTTTCTTGTTTTGAATAGATTTTATTTTGAAAATATATTATTATTGCCTTTTGTATATTCTATCAAATGGATAAAAGACCTTAAATATGCATAATTATAGCCATGCTGAAATGATAACTGATGATAATAGTATGCTTTCAAGACTACATTTTTTGGTAATTTTAAAATTTGTTGCTTGTTTTCAGCTACTCTATTCAGTTTATCACCCCATGTACTATCATCCTTGCAATCAGATCTTTTTGATCTTATAATTTAATAAAGTTCTAAATTTTAGCAATTATTTGAACAAACATCTGTTTCATTAAGTTATGTTGAGCTACTTAACATAAATTTATTCATTGCAATATTCAAAATGACTTTGTTATCCCTTTCCATTAATAATCTTTATTGTTGTTGGTGCTCTGTCACTCATTTATGTCCAACTGTTTGTTACCCCATGGACTACAGCATGCCAGGCTTCTCTGTCCTTCACCATCCCTGGAGCTTGCTCAAACTCATTTCCATTGAATCAATGAAACCATCCAACCATCTTGTCCTCTGTCATCCCCTTTTCCTCCTGCCTTTATTCTTTCCCTACATTTGAGTCTTTACTTTTTTAAAAAAATTAATTAAATGATTTTAATTTGAAAGCTAATTATTTGCAATATCATAGTAGTTTTTGCCATACATTGACATAAATAAGCCATGAGTATTCATGTGTTCACTATCTGGAACACCCTCCAATCTCTCTCCCCATCTCATCCCTCAGAGTCGTCGCAGTGCACTGGTCCTAAGTGCCCTATCTCATGCATTGAGCCTGGACTGGTGATCTGTTTCACATATGGTAATATACATATTTCAATGCTATGCTCTCAAATCATCCCACCCTCACCTTCTCCCACAGAGTCCAAAAGACTGTTCCTTAACATCTATGTCTCTTTTGCTGTCTCACACATATAGGATCGTTGTTACCATCTTTCTAAATTCCATATATATGCATTAATATACTGTATTGGTGTTCCTTTCTGACATACTTCACTCTGTATAATAGGCTCCAGTTTCATCCACCTCTGAACTGGTTAAAATGCATTATTTTTAATAGCTGAAAATATTCCATTTTGTATATGTACCACAGCTTTTATATCCATTCGTCTGCCTATGGACTTCTAGGTTGCTACCATGTCCTAGCTATTGTAAAGAATGGGGAGATGAATATTAAAGCACATATGTCTCTTTCAACACTGATTTCCTCTGTGTGTATGCCCAGTAGTGGGATTGCTGAGTCATATGGCAGTTCTGTTTCCAGTTTTCTAAAGTATGTCCACACTGTTCTCCATAGTGGCTGTACTAGTTTGCATTTCCACCAACAGTGTAAGAAGGTCCCCTTTTTTCCACATGTTCTCCAAAATTTATTGTTTGCAGACTTTTTGATAGCAGCCATTCTTACCAGCTTGAGATGGTACCTTATTGTGGTTTTGATTTGCATTTCTCTGATAAGTGATACTGAGTATCTTTTCATGTGTTTGTTAGCCATCTGTATATCTTCTTTGGAGAAATGTCTGTTTAGTTTTCTGACCATTTTTTGATCGGGTCATTTATTTTTCTGGAATTGAGTTGCATGTGCTGCTTGTACACTTTTGAGATTGATTCTTTGTCAGTTTCTTCATTTGCTATTATTTTCCCTCATTCTTCAGGCTGTCTTTACACCTTGCTTATAGTTTCCTTCGTTGTGCAGAAGCTTTTAAGTTTAATTAGGTCCCGTTTGTTAATTTTTGCTTTTAGTTCCATTACTCTGGGAGATGGGTCATAGAGGATCTATGTACACTTTTGAGATTGATTCTTTGTCAGTTTCTTCATTTGCTATTATTTTCCCTCATTCTTCAGGCTGTCTTTACACCTTGCTTATAGTTTCCTTCGTTGTGCAGAAGCTTTTAAGTTTAATTAGGTCCCGTTTGTTAATTTTTGCTTTTAGTTCCATTACTCTGGGAGATGGGTCGTAGAGGATCTTGTGATTTATTTCAGAGAATGTTTTGCCTATGTTTTCCTCTAGGAGTTCTATAGTTTCTGGTCTTACATTTATATCTTTAATCCATTTTGAGTCTTTTTTTGTGTATGTTGTTAGAAAGTGTTCTAGTTTCATTCTTTTACAAGTGGCTCACCAGTTTTCCCAGCATGGCTTGTTAAAGAACTTATCTTTTCTCCATTGTATATTCTTGCCTCCTTTGTCAAAGATAAGGTATCCATAGGTACTCCTGTCTTTAGGAGAAATGCTTTTAATTTTTCACCATTGAGGATAATGTTTGCTTTGGCTTTATCATATATGGCTTTTATTATGTTGAGGTATGTTCTTTCTATGCATGCTTTCTGGAGAGTTTTTACCATAAATGGATATTGAATTTTGTCAAAGGCTTTCCCTTGTGTATCAAGAGAATCATATGGCTTTTTTCTTTTAATTTGTTAATGTGATGTATCCCATTGATTGATTTGTGAACACTGAAGAGTCCTTGCATCTCTGAGATAAAGCCCACTTGGTCATGATATATGATCTTTTTAAGGCATTGTTGGATTTTGATTGCTAGAATTTTGTTATGGATTTTTACATCTATGTGCATCAATGATATTGGCCTGTAATTTTCTTCTTTTGTGGTATCTTTGTCTTGTTTTGGTAATAGAGTGATGGTGGCTTCATAGAATGAGTTTGGAAGTTTACCTTCCTCTGCAATTTTCTGAAAGAGTTTGAGTAGGATAGGTGCTAACTCTTCTCTAAATTTTTGGTAGAATTCACCTGTGAAGCCATCTGGTCCTGGGCTTCTGTTTGTTGGAAGATCTTTTATTATAGTTTCAATTTCTGTGCTTGTGATCCGTCTAAGATTTTCCATTTCTTCCTGGTTCAGTTTTGGAAGGTTATACTTTTATAAGAATTTGTCCATTTCTTCCAAATTGTCCATTTTATTGTCATATAGTTGCTGATCATAGTCTGTAATGATCTTTTCTATTTCTATGATCAGCAACTATATGACAATAAAATGGACAATTGTCTGTTGTGATTACTGCATTTTAATTTCTAATTTTGTTGATTTGACTCTTCTCCTTTTTTTTCTTGATGATGATTTTGGCTAGTGGTTTGTCTATTTATCTTCTCAAAGAACCAGCCTTTGGTTTTGTTGATTTTTGCTATAGTCTGCTTTGTTTGTTTGTTTGTTTGTTTGTTTGTTTCTTGGAGAAGGAAATGGCAACCCACTCCAGGATTCTTGCCTGGAGAATTCTAGAGACAGAAGAGCCTGGTGGGCTGCCTTCTATGGGGTCACACAGAGTCAGAAACGACTGAAGCAACTTAGCAGCAGCAGCAGCAGTATTTATTTCTGTGCTAATTTTTATGATTTCATTCCTTCTACTAACTTTGGGATTCTTCATTTTTTCTTTTTCTCATTCTTTTAGGTATAAAGTTAGATTACTTATTTGATTTTTCTCAATACAGGTAAGCTTGTATTGCTATGAATCTTCCCCTTATAGGTTTTGGGGGTTGTATTTTTATTATTATTGGTTTCTATGCATTTTTATTTCAATATTGATTTCTTCTGTGATTTGCTGGTTATTCCAAAGCATATTGTTTAGCCTCTATGTGTTTGTATTTTTAATGTATTTTTTTCCCCTGTGCTGCTGCTACTGCTAAGTCACTTCCGTTATGCAGTTGACATCTAATTTTACCACATTGTGATCAGAAAAGGTGCTTGAAATGAGTTCATTTTTTTTTTTTTTCCAATTTACTAAGGCTAAATTTATGGCCCAGAATGTGAGCTGTCCTGGAGAATGTTTCACGTGCACTTGAGAAAAAGGTGAAATTCGTTGTTTTGGGGTGAAATATCCTATAGATATCAACTAGGTCTAGCTGGTCTATTGTATCATTTAAAGTTTGTGTGTCCTTGCTAATAATCTGTTTAGTTGATCTATCCATAGATGTGAATGGGGTATTAAAATCTCCCACCATTATTATGTTACTGTTCATTTCCTCTTTCATACTTGTTAGCATTTGCCTTATGTATTGAGGTGCTACTATGTTGGGTGCGTCTATATTTATACTTGTTATATCTTCTTCTTGGGTTGATCCTATGATTATGTAGTGTTCTTCTTTGTCTCCTTTTACAGCCTTTATTTCAAACTCTATTTTATCTGATATCAGTATTGCTTCTCCTGCTTGTTTTGGTCTCCATTTGCATAAAATATCTTTTTCTAGTTATCAGTGTCTTTTATAATGAGTGAATTCTTTGCATCAGGGGGCCAAAGTGTTGTAGCTTCAGTTTCAGCATAGGTCCTTCTAATGAATATTCAGGACTGATTTCCTTTAGGATTGACCAGTTTGATCTTTTCCTGGCCAAGGAACTCTCAGGAGTCTCGAACACCACAGTTCAAAAGCATTACTAGTTATTACTTGATTCAGTTCAGTTCAGTTTAATCACTCAGTCGTGTCTGACTCTTTGGGACCCCATGAACCACAGCACGCCAGGCCTCCCTGTCCATCACCAACTTCCGGAGTCCACCCAAACACATGACCATTGAGTCAGTGATGCCATACAAGCATCTCATTCTCTGCTGTCCCATTCTCCTCCTGACCTCAATCTTTCCTAGCATCAGGGTCTTTTCAAATGAGTCAGCTCTTTGCATCAGGTGGCCAAAGTTTTGGAGTTTCAAGCTTTAGCATCAGTCCTTCCAATGAACACACAGGATTGATCTCCTTTAGGATGGACTGGTTGGATCTCCTTGCTGTCCAAGGAACTCGCAAGAGTCTTCTGTAACACTACAGTTCAAAAGCATCAATTCTTCGGAGCTCAGCTTTCTTTATAGTCCAACTCTTACATCCACATATGACCACTGGAAAAACCATAGCTTTGACTAGACGGAGCTTATTTGACAAAGTAATGTCTCTGGTTTTTAATATGCTTTCTAAGTTAGTCATAACTTTCCTCCCAAGGAATAAGTGTCTTTTAATTTCATGGCTGGAATCACCATCTGCACTGGTTTTGGAGCCAAGAAAAATAAAGCCACTGTTTTCACTGTTTCCCCATCTATTTGCAATGAAGTGATGGGACTGGTTGCCATGTTCTTAATTTTCTGAATGTTGAGATTTAAGCCAACTTTTTCACTATACTCTTTCACTTTCATCAAGAATCCCTTTAGTTTTTCTTCATTTTCTGCCATAAGGGTGGTGTCATCTGCATATCTGAAGTTATTGGTGTTTCTCCAGCAGTCTTTATTCCAGGTTGTTCTTCCAACCCAGCATTTCTCATGATGTACTCGGCATATAAGTTAAACAAGCAGGGTGAAATATATAGCCTTGACATGCTTCTTTTCCTATTTAGAACCAGTCTGTTGTTCCACGTCCAGTTCTAACTGTTGCTTCCTGACCTGCATATCGGTTTCTCAAGAGGCAGGTCAGGTGGTCTGGTATTCCCATCTCTTTCAGAATTTGCTTGATTATTTTTTTTTATTAAGGCTACATTTATGATTCTAGGCATTTACTGGAGGCAATTTAAAGACTATTTTATTACATGTACCTATGTTTATTTGTTTCTTATTAAAAAGCACATGAAAGTTGTACTTTCTTTATCATAGTCTATTTTACCACGTGCCAAGAGCCATGTATCCCTTCAGTTCTACCAAAGACAAAATGAAAGTGAAAATTCATTCAGTTGTGTCTGATTCTTTGCGCCCTATGGACTGTAGCCTACCAAGCTTCTCCATCCATGGGATTTTCCATGCATGAGAACAGGAGTGGGTTGCGATTTCCTTCTTCAGGGGATCTTCCCAACCCAAGGATAGAATCCAGATCTCCCACATTGCATGCAGATGCTTTACCCTCTGAATCGCCAGGGAAGCCCAAAGACAAAGTGCTATAAGTCTATTGATATATCAATATTACTCATAATTCTAGTAAGTTCCCCAGTACATTCACCAATTTTCAATATCTTGCATGTTTTTCCATTTTAAAATAAAATATTGGGTATTTTTCAACTCAAATGAAGTACTTATGTGTGCACTTTGAATAAAGAAAATAATGACATACTGGGGAGTCTAGTTACTCTTCAATATCTGGGACTATGGAAACTTGCAATATATGTATACAGTTGTAGAAATTAGGATGTGATATTAACATTCCAATTAAAGGCAGAAACTCCATCAACAGAGGAGCCTGGTGGGTCCATAGGATTGCAAAGAGTTGAACATGACTAAACACTTTAACTTTTCACTTTGCTACCAGCTGATGCTCTTAAACCTTCTTTGGTGTCTTCCTCAGTCACAGAAAATCAAGTTGCTCTAGGTCATCACTTCCATGAGAAGCTCCATTTTGTAAATGAATGAGACAGGATACATACATTGCCATTTTGGTTTTATATAAAACACTCCCATAGACAATGCACTCTAATTCTCCTGAGGTTTTGTTAGGACTGTATCTCAGTGTGACTTCTTTCTTAGACTGATACCACTTTCTGATATCTCTTTTCAGATGTGAGGATCCCTAATATGTCTCATGCATCACAAACTCAGCTTCTGCTTCTGGAGAGCACAATCTATGACAAATATCAAGTAGGAAAATTCCAGAGACAGTGATTATAGCTCTAATTCATATTTTACATCAAATATTAACAATCAGGAAACTCAAGTTGGTCATAAAATTTTCACTACAAATTAAATATGTAGAGATCATGTAGAACCATTGGCTCTATAAAATTAATTTGAAAGTCCCAAACCTCCTTAAACCAGAGAATATATCTGTGGTTCTTTATTCATAATATTAAATCATTCATTTATTTAAAAACACATCATTCACTATAATATGCTAGCTGTTCTATGAAGTGTAGCCATACAGGGATATATACATGAATGTTTTCATGATGGCATTTAATTTTCTGCTGATGGTTGGAGTTGTGTTCCTTCCTTGTAATGTGCCTGAAGTCAAACTGTTGTAGGGGTAATGGCAGTAATGTCGACCTCCTTTAAAAGGGCTTATGTCAGCATTGTTATATGCAGTTACCCTGACTATGGACCCATGCCTCAACTGGAGACTCCTGGAAACCCATAGGCAAGTCTGTCTCAGTCTTTTGTGGGATCACTGCTCCTTTCTCCTGGGTCCTGGTGTGCACAAGGTTTGGTTTGTGCCTTCCAAGAGTCTGTTTCCCCAGTCCTGTGGAAGTTTTGTAGTAAAATCCCCCTGCCCTACAAAGTCAAATTCTCTGGAGTTCTCAGTCCCTTTGGTGAATCTCCTGATAGGGAAATTTGTTGTGGGCTCTAGAACTTTTGCAACAGTGTGAGAACTTCTTTGGTATAATTGTTCTCCAGTTTGTGGGTCATCTGCTCAGCAACTCTATGGGTTTGCTGCTAATAATGCCACAATTAGCCTCATTTCACATGCTAGCAAAGTGATGCTCAAAATTCTCCAAGCTAAACTTCAACAGTATGTGAACCAAGAACTTTCAGATATCATGCTGTATTTAGAAAAGGCAGAGGAATCAGAAATCAAATTGCCAACATCTGTTGAGTCATCAAAAAAGCAAGAGAGTTTCAGAAAAAAAATCTACTTCTGCTTCATTGACAATGCCAAAACCTTTGATTCTGTGGATCACAACAAACTGTGGAAAATTCTTCAAGAGATGGGATTACCAAACCACTTTACCTGTGTCCTGAGAAATCTGTATTCAGACCAAGAAGAAACAGTTAGAATTGAACGTGGTTCCAAATTGGGAAAGGAGTATTTCAAGGCAGTATAATGTCACCCTAGTTATTTAACTTATATACAGAGCACATCATGCAAAATGCCGGGTTGGGTAAATCATAAACTGGAATTAAGATTGCTAGCTAGAAATATCAATAACGTCAGATATGCAGATGACATCACCTTTATGGCAAAAATCAAAGAGAAACTAAAGAATCTCTTGGTGAAAGTGAAAGAGGAGAGTGGAAAAAGCTTGCTTAAAGCTCAATATTAAAAAAAAAACTAAGATCATGGTATTTGGTCCAAACACTTCATGGCAAATAAATGGGGAAACAATGGAAACAGTGAGAGACTTTATTTTCTTGGGCCACAAAATCACTGCAGATGGTGCCTGCAACCATGAAATTAAAGTCATTTTCTCCTTGGAAGAAAAAACATGACAAACCTAGACAGCATATTAGAAAACAAAGACAGTACTTTGCCAAAAAGGTCCATATAGTCAAAACTATGGTTTTTCTGGTAGTCATGTATAGATGTGAGAATAGGACCATAAAAAAGACTGAGCACCAAAGAATTGATATTTTTGAACTGTGGTGTTGGAGAAGACTCTTTAGAGTCCCTTGGAACTCAAATAGACAGCATATTAGAAAACAAAGACAGTACTTTGCCAAAAAGGTCCATATAGTCAAAACTATGGTTTTTCTGGTAGTCATGTATAGAGTGAGAATAGGACCATAAAAAAGACTGAGCACCAAAGAATTGATATTTTTGAACTGTGGTGTTGGAGAAGACTCTTTAGAGTCCCTTGGAACTCAAAGAAATCAAATCAGTCAATTCTAAAGGAAACCAATCCTGAATATTCATTGGGAGGACTGATACTGAAGCTCCAATACTTTGGACACCTGATGAGAAGAGATGACTCATTAGAAAAGACCCTGATGGTGGAAAAAATTGAAGGCAGGGGGACAAGGGGACTATAGAGGTTGAGGTTGGTTGGATGGCACCGATTCAATGGAAATCATTTTGAGCAAGCTTCAGGAGATGGTGAAAGGCAAGAATGGCTGGCACGCTGCAGTCCATGGGGTCATGAAGGGTTGAACATGACTGAGAGACTAAACAAGACACTTAACAGTAAGAGAGATTTTCAAACTAATTTACCAATGTAAATTAGTTTTTTAATGGTTAATGTAACAAATTACCACAAACTTAGTGGCTTATACATAGTCTTTCAGTTCTGGAGGTAAAAACTTGAAAATCAGTGACAATAGTCTAAAGGATTTTGCAAGAGCTATTTTTTTCCCCCTGAAATCACCAAGGGGAGAATCTATCTCCTGGCCTTTTCCTTTATCTTTAGTTTATGTCCCCTTCCTCACTTTTCTTTAATGTCCCCTTTTTCTTATTTCATCTCCTACTATTTTGATACTCTTGGTTTTTGCTCAGCAGATCTCTTGTGGTTATGTTGGGTCTATCTTGGTAATTCAGGATAACCTTCTCATCTCAGTTTCCTTAATTTAATAATCTTGTCAATGTCCTTTTTCCAGATAAGGTAAAACTGTAGGCTTTGGGTATTAAGGCACTGACATCTTTCAGGTCATTAGTCGACCAACACAGCATGTAACTATGTAGGTAGAGGCAACAGTAGGTATTAAATTAGGATATTATATATATATATATATATTTTTAATTTTTGTTTAATGCTTATACCATTTCACAGTACTGTATTGGTTCTGCCATACATTGACATGAATCAGCCACAGGTGTAGACGATCTCCCCATGTTAAAGCCCCCTCCCACCTCCCTTCCCTGCCCATCCCCCCGGTTCATCCCATACACCGGCTCCAAGCATCCTGTATCCTGTATTGAATATAGACTGGTGCTTCATCTCCCATATGATTGTACACATGTTTCGTTGTCATTCTCCCAGATCTTCCCACCTTCTCCCTCTCCCTCTGAAGCCAAAAGTCCGTTCTATACCTCTGTGTCTCTTATCTTGTCTCACTTTCGGGGTCATCATTACTGTCTTCTAAATTCCATATATATGTGTTAGTATACTGTATTGGTGTTTTTCTTTCTGGCTGACTTCACTCTATATAATCGGCTCCAGTTTCATCCATCTCATTAGAACTGAGTCAAACTTATTCTTTTTGAGGGCTGAGTAATACTCCATTGTGTATATGTACCACTACTTTCTTATCCATTCATCTGCTGATGGACATCTGGG
>SJYC01064580.1:0-13746 GCA_006408675.1 Madoqua kirkii | reverse complement strand
TCCCCTACTCCTCCTGCCTTAAGTCTTAAGCATCAGGGTCTTTTCCAGTGAATCAGCTCTTCACATCAGGTGGTCAAAATATTGGTGCTTTAGCTTCAACATTAGTCCTTCCAGTGAACATTCAGGACTGATTTCCATAGGCTTTACTGGTTTGATCTCCTTGAAGTCCAAGGGAATTTCAAGTGTCTTCTCCAACACCACCTTTCAAAAACATCAGTTCTTTGGCACTCAGGTTTCTTTATGGGCCAACTCTTACATCCATACAAGACTACTGGAAAAACCATAGCTTTGATTAGATGGACCTTTGTTGGCAAAGTGATATCTCTGCTTTTTAATGTGCTAAGTTTGCCATAGCTTTTTTTCCAAGGAGCAAGTGTCTTTTTTTCCCCTTTTTAGTTAACTTGTTTAGTTTAATTGGAGGTAATCATTTACAATATCATGGTGGGTTTTACCATATATTGATGTGAATCAGCCACAGGTGTACATGTGTCCTCCATCTCGAACCCCCTTCCTCCTCCCTCCCTATCACATCCTTCTGGGTTGTCCCAGTGCACCAGCTTTGAATGCTCTGTTTCATACCTGTCTCTTATACACATCTTGTATATGGACAGAGAATTAAATAATCACATTTCACAATATTTCTCCTTCTATTAGATTACACTTTATACTCGATTCGTGATTCTGTCCAGTAAAATTTAAATGTGAATAAGAACTTTAAAAATATTTTTTATTTAAATAATGAAGCAAAATTGAAATTAAGTACTGTAAAATCAATAGATAAATCTCTAAACTTTCAGATTCATGCATGTTACCAAGTGGTCCAGTCTCCATTAATTTTTATGTATAAATAGTTTGGCTGCAAATCTAGAATTGTGTTTTAGTTTAGTTTTCTAAGATTTCTTTTTTCTTGCTGGACCAAAAATATTACCAAGCTTTGTCATGAGCTTTTAATTTTTTATTTTAATACAGAACCTATGAAAGTCCTAAAGAGAAGAGATTCATATTTGGTAGGGTAATTGGAAGAAATGGGAATTTTATAAGAAAAACTTCAAAATAACTGCAAAGAAAAACAGCGTAAAACAATCTAATCCTTAGAAGCCTGATTTAAATCTGTAATCTTATAATAAATGGCTTTTGTGAAAATCAGAATACTGAAGTATATACATATGGATATCCAATATTGACAGGCATAACTTATTATTGTCATTATATTTTTATCTTATCAGCTAACTAATCTTGATTATTTTGTATATCCCAGTCATCATGCTAAGTACTTAATTAGCATTCAGTTTAGTTCAGTCACTCAGTCATGTCTAACTCTTTGTGACCCGATAAACCACAGCACTCCAGGCCTCCTTGTCCATCACCAACTCCTGGAGTTTAACCAAACTCACGTCCATTGAGTCGGTGATGTCATCTAACCATCTCATCCTCTGTCGTCCCCTTCTTCTCCTGCCTTCAATCTTTCCCAACATCAGGGTCTTTTCAAATGAGTCAGCTCTTCGCATCAGGTGGCCAAAATATTGGAGTTTCAGCTTCAACATCAGTCCTTCTAATGAACACCCAGGACCAATTTCCCTTAGGATGAACTGGTTGGATCTCCTTGCAGTCCAAGGAACTTTCAAGAGTCTTCTCAAGAGGAATCAGTATTACTTCATAATAAATCATAATAAATGCATGATATATTTATTATCTCAGTTTTCATATGAAGAAATTAAAGCATAGAGAAAGATATTATCTTAAATTACTTATCTATTGATTATCAGCAGCATGATTTGAACTCAAGCACCATGGGAACATCTGTTTCTATGAATTTTAATATTTGGGAGAAAATAATTATAGTTCTTCTACTCACTTGTATCAAAGGCGTACTAGTTGATGATGCTGGTTGATTTAAAAAAAAGTTTATTGAAAGTATATTGTAGGGCATAAGAATAGTTGGGAACATTCAGAAAACAGCTGCAGCATAAGTGCCGACAAACATTCAAAACCACTGCAGAAGTGGCAGTGAGAACAGCAACACGAATTTATTTGCTGCCACTAGTGACTAGGTGCTCATATTTAGACCTCAGAGCTTGTCTTAGTCACACTGCCATGAAGTCCATTAACAATGCCCCTGTGCAAAAGGGAGTGGAGCTTGCTACCACTGATGAAATCAAAAGCCGAGTGTTTCTACTACTCTTCTTGCCACCAAATGGATGCTTAAAAGAGGACGAGCTTCTTCACTCATTGTCTTTCAGATCGTATGCTTAAATGCTTTATATTAGCTGAGAGATCACCAGACTTTTCTGCTTCTCCTTTATGGAGGCAGAATTTATTAATCTTGCTATTTTCCTAAATATTATAATATTCTAACGAGATATTAGACAAGTCATAAAGGTTGAACAACTCAGTATAGCCTTTTTTTGTTTGTTTGTTTTTGGATAACTCTGCAACTCTTTAGATCCTATTTTTACTTTGAATGTCTACAATTACTGCAAATTTTCCACTCACTGCTTTATCATCTATAGTCATATTTAGTACTTTCAGTTCAGTTCATGTGCTCAATAGTATCTGACTATTTTCAGCGCCATAGATTGAAGCACACCAGTCTTCCCTGTCCATCACCAAGGCCCAGAGCTTGCTCAGACTCATGTCTATCAAGTTGATGATGCCATCGAACCATCTTATCTTCTGTCATCCCCTACTCCTCCTGCCTTAAGTCTTAAGCATCAGGGTCTTTTCCAGTGAATCAGCTCTTCACATCAGGTGGTCAAAATATTGGTGCTTTAGCTTCAACATTAGTCCTTCCAGTGAACATTAGGACTGATTTCCATAGGCTTTACTGGTTTGATCTCCTTGAAGTCCAAGGGAATTTCAAGTGTCTTCTCCAACACCACCTTTCAAAAACATCAGTTCTTTGGCACTCAGGTTTCTTTATGGGCCAACTCTTTTTAAGTCTTAAGCATCAGGGTCTTTTCCAGTGAATCAGCTCTTCACATCAGGTGGTCAAAATATTGGTGCTTTAGCTTCAACATTAGTCCTTCCAGTGAACATTCAGGACTGATTTCCATAGGCTTTACTGGTTTGATCTCCTTGAAGTCCAAGGGAATTTCAAGTGTCTTCTCCAACACCACCTTTCAAAAACATCAGTTCTTTGGCACTCAGGTTTCTTTATGGGCCAACTCTTACATCCATACAAGACTACTGGAAAAACCATAGCTTTGATTAGATGGACCTTTGTTGGCAAAGTGATATCTCTGCTTTTTAATGTGCTAAGTTTGCCATAGCTTTTTTTCCAAGGAGCAAGTGTCTTTTTTTCCCCTTTTTAGTTAACTTGTTTAGTTTAATTGGAGGTAATCATTTACAATATCATGGTGGGTTTTACCATATATTGATGTGAATCAGCCACAGGTGTACATGTGTCCTCCATCTCGAACCCCCTTCCTCCTCCCTCCCTATCACATCCTTCTGGGTTGTCCCAGTGCACCAGCTTTGAATGCTCTGTTTCATACCTGTCTCTTATACACATCTTGTATATGGACAGAGAATTAAATAATCACATTTCACAATATTTCTCCTTCTATTAGATTACACTTTATACTCGATTCGTGATTCTGTCCAGTAAAATTTAAATGTGAATAAGAACTTTAAAAATATTTTTTATTTAAATAATGAAGCAAAATTGAAATTAAGTACTGTAAAATCAATAGATAAATCTCTAAACTTTCAGATTCATGCATGTTACCAAGTGGTCCAGTCTCCATTAATTTTTATGTATAAATAGTTTGGCTGCAAATCTAGAATTGTGTTTTAGTTTAGTTTTCTAAGATTTCTTTTTTCTTGCTGGACCAAAAATATTACCAAGCTTTGTCATGAGCTTTTAATTTTTTATTTTAATACAGAACCTATGAAAGTCCTAAAGAGAAGAGATTCATATTTGGTAGGGTAATTGGAAGAAATGGGAATTTTATAAGAAAAACTTCAAAATAACTGCAAAGAAAAACAGCGTAAAACAATCTAATCCTTAGAAGCCTGATTTAAATCTGTAATCTTATAATAAATGGCTTTTGTGAAAATCAGAATACTGAAGTATGTACATATGGATATCCAATATTGACAGGCATAACTTATTATTGTCATTATATTTTTATCTTATCAGCTAACTAATCTTGATTATTTTGTATATCCCAGTCATCATGCTAAGTACTTAATTAGCATTCAGTTTAGTTCAGTCACTCAGTCATGTCTAACTCTTTGTGACCCGATAAACCACAGCACTCCAGGCCTCCTTGTCCATCACCAACTCCTGGAGTTTAACCAAACTCACGTCCATTGAGTCGGTGATGTCATCTAACCATCTCATCCTCTGTCGTCCCCTTCTTCTCCTGCCTTCAATCTTTCCCAACATCAGGGTCTTTTCAAATGAGTCAGCTCTTCGCATCAGGTGGCCAAAATATTGGAGTTTCAGCTTCAACATCAGTCCTTCTAATGAACACCCAGGACCAATTTCCCTTAGGATGAACTGGTTGGATCTCCTTGCAGTCCAAGGAACTTTCAAGAGTCTTCTCAAGAGGAATCAGTATTACTTCATAATAAATCATAATAAATGCATGATATATTTATTATCTCAGTTTTCATATGAAGAAATTAAAGCATAGAGAAAGATATTATCTTAAATTACTTATCTATTGATTATCAGCAGCATGATTTGAACTCAAGCACCATGGGAACATCTGTTTCTATGAATTTTAATATTTGGGAGAAAATAATTATAGTTCTTCTACTCACTTGTATCAAAGGCGTACTAGTTGATGATGCTGGTTGATTTAAAAAAAAGTTTATTGAAAGTATATTGTAGGGCATAAGAATAGTTGGGAACATTCAGAAAACAGCTGCAGCATAAGTGCCGACAAACATTCAAAACCACTGCAGAAGTGGCAGTGAGAACAGCAACACGAATTTATTTGCTGCCACTAGTGACTAGGTGCTCATATTTAGACCTCAGAGCTTGTCTTAGTCACACTGCCATGAAGTCCATTAACAATGCCCCTGTGCAAAAGGGAGTGGAGCTTGCTACCACTGATGAAATCAAAAGCCGAGTGTTTCTACTACTCTTCTTGCCACCAAATGGATGCTTAAAAGAGGACGAGCTTCTTCACTCATTGTCTTTCAGATCGTATGCTTAAATGCTTTATATTAGCTGAGAGATCACCAGACTTTTCTGCTTCTCCTTTATGGAGGCAGAATTTATTAATCTTGCTATTTTCCTAAATATTATAATATTCTAACGAGATATTAGACAAGTCATAAAGGTTGAACAACTCAGTATAGCCTTTTTTTGTTTGTTTGTTTTTGGATAACTCTGCAACTCTTTAGATCCTATTTTTACTTTGAATGTCTACAATTACTGCAAATTTTCCACTCACTGCTTTATCATCTATAGTCATATTTAGTACTTTCAGTTCAGTTCATGTGCTCAATAGTATCTGACTATTTTCAGCGCCATAGATTGAAGCACACCAGTCTTCCCTGTCCATCACCAAGGCCCAGAGCTTGCTCAGACTCATGTCTATCAAGTTGATGATGCCATCGAACCATCTTATCTTCTGTCATCCCCTACTCCTCCTGCCTTAAGTCTTAAGCATCAGGGTCTTTTCCAGTGAATCAGCTCTTCACATCAGGTGGTCAAAATATTGGTGCTTTAGCTTCAACATTAGTCCTTCCAGTGAACATTCAGGACTGATTTCCATAGGCTTTACTGGTTTGATCTCCTTGAAGTCCAAGGGAATTTCAAGTGTCTTCTCCAACACCACATTTCAAAAACATCAGTTCTTTGGCACTCAGGTTTCTTTATGGGCCAACTCTTACATCCATACAAGACTACTGGAAAAACCATAGCTTTGATTAGATGGACCTTTGTTGGCAAAGTGATATCTCTGCTTTTTAATGTGCTAAGTTTGCCATAGCTTTTTTTCCAAGGAGCAAGTGTCTTTTTTTCCCCTTTTTAGTTAACTTGTTTAGTTTAATTGGAGGTAATCATTTACAATATCATGGTGGGTTTTACCATATATTGATGTGAATCAGCCACAGGTGTACATGTGTCCTCCATCTCGAACCCCCTTCCTCCTCCCTCCCTATCACATCCTTCTGGGTTGTCCCAGTGCACCAGCTTTGAATGCTCTGTTTCATACATTGAACTTGGACTGGTCATCTATTTCACATATGGTAATATACATATTTCAGTGCTATTCTCTCAAATCATCCCAACCTTGCCTTTTCCCACAGAGTCCAAAAGTATGTACTTTACATCTGTGTCTCTTTGCTGTCTCATCTGTAGGGTAATAATTATGATCTTTCTAAATTTCATATATATGCATTAATATACTGTATTGATGTTTTTCATTGTGACTTCACTCTGTACAATAGACTACAGTTTCATCCACCTCATTAGAACTGATTCAAATATATTCTTTTTAATAGCTGAGTAATATTCCATTGTGTATATATACCATAGCTTTCTTATCCATTTATCTGCCAATGGGCATCTAGATTGCTTCCATGTCTTAGCTATTGTAAACAGTGCTGCGATGGATATTGGAGTACACATGTCTCTTTCAGTTCTGGTTTCCTTGGTGTGTATGCCCAGCAGTGGGATTGCTGGGTCGTATGGCAGTTCTAATTCCAGTTTTTTAAGGAATCTCCACACTGTTCTCCATAGTGGCTGTACTAGTTTGCATTTCAATAGACAGTGTAAGAGAGTCTCTTTTTCCACACGCTCTCCAACATTTATTGTTTGTAGACTTTTTGATAGCAGCCATGCTTACTGGCATGAGATGGTACCTCATTGTGGTTTTGATTTTCATTTCTCTGACAATGCATGATGTTGAGCATATTTTCATGCCTTTGTTAGCCATCTCTATATCTTTGGAGAAATGTTTGTTTAGTTCTTTGGTCCAGTTTTTCATTAGGTCGTTTATTTTTCTGGTATTGAGTTGAATGATCTTCTTGTATATTTTTGAAATTGATTCTTCGTAAGTTTTTTCATTTGCTATTAGTTCTCCCATTCTGAAGGCTGTCTTTTCACCTTGCTTATAGTTTCCTTCATTGTGCAAAATCTTTTAAATTTAATTAGATCCCATTTCTTAATGTTTGCTTTTAATTCCATTACTCTGGGAGATGGGTCATAGAGTGTCCTGCTGTGGTTTATGTCAGAGAGTGTTTTGCCTATGTTTTCCTCTAGGAGCTCTATAGTTTCTGGTCTTATATTTAGACCTTTAACCAATTTTGAGTTTATTTTTGTCTATGGGGTTAGAGTGTATTCTAGTTTCATTGTTTTACAGGTAGTTGACCAGTTTTCCTAGCATGGCTTGTTAAAGAAATTGTCTTTTCTCCATTGTATATTCTTGCCTCCTTTGTCAAAGATAAGATGTCTATAGGCACGTGGATTTATTTCTGGGCTTTCTGTTTTGTTCCATTGATCTATATTTCTGCCTTTGTGCTAGTACCATACTGTCTTGATGACTACAGCTTTGTAGAGTAGTCTGAAGTCAGACAGGTTGATTCCTCCAGTTCCATTTTTCTTTCTCAACATTGTTTTGGCTATTTGAGAATTTTTATAATTTTATACAAATTTTAAAATTATTTGTTCTAGTCCTGCAAAAAACAGCATTGTTAGCTTGACAGGGATTGCATTTACTCTATAGATTGCTTTGGGTAGCATATTCATTTTCACTATATTAATTCTTCCAGTTCATGAATGTGGTATATTTCTCCATCTATTTGTGTCACCTTTGATTTATTTCATCAGTTTTTTTTTATAGTTTTCTATATAGAGATCTTTTGTTTCTTTATGTTGATTTATTCCTAATTATTTTATTATTTTCATCACAATGATGGATAGGATTGTTTCCTTAATTTATCTGTTTTCTCATTGTTGGTGTATAGGAATGTGAGGGATTTCTGTGTATTAGTTTTGTATCCTGCAACTTTACTATATTCATTGATCAGCTTTAGTAATTTTCTGGTAGTGTCTTTAGGGTTTTTTATGTAGAAGATTATGGCATATGCAAACAGAGGGTTTTACTTCTTCTTTTCCAGGCTGGAATCCTTTTATATATTTTTAAATATATTTTTCTTCTCTGATAACTTTGGCTAAAACTTCCAAAATTATGTTGAATAGCAATGGTGAAAGGCACACCCTTGTCTTGCTCCTGACTTTAAAAGAAATGCTTTCTTTTTTCCACCATTGAGGATAATCTTTGCTTTGAGTTTATTATATATGGCTTGCATTATGTTGAGGTATATTCCTTTTATGCCTGCTTTGTGTAAAGTTTTTATCATAAATGAGTGTTGAATTTTGTCAAAGGCTATCTCTGCATCTATTGAGAGAAACTTTTTTTTTTTTTCAATTTGTTAATGTGGTATATCACATTGATTGATTTGTGAACACTGAGAATTCTTGCATCTCTGAGATAAAGCCCACTTGGTCATGATATATGATCTTTTCGATATGTTTTTGGATTTTGTTTTCTAGAATTTGTTGAGGATTTTTGCATCTATGTTCATCAGCGATATTGACTTGTAGTTTTCTTTTTTGATGGCATCTTTGTCTGGTTTTGGTATTGGAGTGGTGGTGCCCTCAAAGTATGAGTTTGGGAGTTTACCTCCCTCTGCAATTTTCTGGAAGAGTTTGAGTAGGATAGGTGTTAGCTCTTCTCTAAATTTTTGGTAGAATTCACTTGTGAAGCCATCTGATCTTGGGTTTCTGTTTGTTGGAAGATTTTTGATTACAGTTTTGATTGCCATGCTTCAGATATGATGGGTCTGTTAAGATTTTCTATTTCTTTCTGGTTCAGTTTTGGCAGGTTATACTTTTCTAAAAATTATTCTGTTTCTTCCAATTTTTCAATTTATTTTGCATATAGTTGCTAATTGTAGTCTCTTATGAACCTTTGTATTTCTGTGTTGTCTGTTGTGACTTCTCCATTTTCATTGCTAATTTTTGTAATTTGTTCTTTTTTTTCTTGATGACTCTGGCAAATGTTTGTCTATTTCATTTATCTTCTCAATGAACCAGCTTTTAATTTTGTTGATTTTTGCTATAGTCTCCTTTGTTTCTTTTTCAGTTATTTCTGCCCTAATTTTTATGATTTCTTTCCTTATACTAACTTTGGGGTTCTTCATTTCTTCTAGTTCTTTAGGTGTAAAGTTAGGTTATTTATTTCATTTTTCTCTTGTTTCTTGACATAAGCTTTTATTGCTATGAGCCTTCTTATTTGTCCTGCTTTCACTGTATACCCTAGGTTTTGGGGCTCATGTTTTCATTATCATTTGTTTCTATACATATTTTGATATCCTTTTTCATTTCTTCCGTGATTTGTTGGTTATTCCAAAGCATGTTGTTTAGCCTCCATATATTTGTATTTTTATTAATTTGTTTTTTTTTTCTATAGTTGACATCTAATTTTACCTAATTTTACCACAATGTGATCACAAAAGATGCTTGAAATGATTTATTTATTTAGTTAGTTATTTTTACTTTACCAAGACTAGATTCATAGCCCAGAATGTGATCTATGCTGAAGAATGTTCTGTGTGCACTTGAGAAAAAGGTGATATTCATTGCTTTGGAGTGAAATGTCATAGATATCAATTAAGTCTACCTGGTCTGTTGTATCATTTAAAGTTTGTGTTTCCTTGCTAATTTTTTGTTTGGTTGATCTATCCATAGGTGTGAGTGGGAAATTAAAGACTCCTGTTATTGTGTTACTATTAATTTCCCCTTTCATAACTGTTAGCATTTGCCTTACATATTGAAGTGCTCATATGTTGTGTGTGTGTGTGTGTGTGTGTAATTGTTATATTTTCTTCTGGGATTGAGCCATTGATTATTATGTAGTGTCCGTTGTCTCTTTTCATGGTCTTTATTTCAAAGTCTATTTTATCTGATATGAGCATTGCTATTCCCGCTCTTTTGGTCTCCATTTGCATGAGATATCTTTTTCAAGCCCTTCACTTCTGGTCTGTATGTGTCCCTTGGTTTGAAGTGGATCTCTTGTAGACAGCATATATAGGGGTCTTGTTTTTGTATCTGTTCAGCAAGTCTTTGTCTTTTGGTTGGGGCATTCAAACCATTTACATTTAAGATAAGTATTGATAACTATGATCCTGTTGCCATTTACTTTGTTGTTTTGGGTTCAATTTTATAATCCTTTTCTGTATTTCCTATCTAGAGAAGATCCTTTAGCATTTGTTTAAGAGCTGGTTTGGTGGTGCTGAATTCTCTCTGCTTCTGCTTGTCTGTAAAGCTTTTGGTTTCTCCTTCATATTTTAATGAGATCCTTGCTGGGTATATTAATCTGCATTGCTGGTTTTTCTCTTTCATCACTTTAAGTATGTCCTGCTATTCCCTTCTGGACTGAAAAGTTTATCTTGAAAGGTGAGCTGTTATCTTTCTGGAGATCCCCTTTTTTGTTATATGTTGCCTTTCCCTTGCTGCTTTTATATTTGTTCTTTGTCTTTGATCTTCATTAGTTTGATTAATATGTGTCTTGGGGTGTTTTGCCTTGGGTTTATTCTGTTTGGGACTCTGGGTTTCTTGGACTCAGGTGGCTATTCACTCCACCATTTTAGAAAACTTTCCAGCTACTGTCTCCTCAAGTATTTTCTCATGTGCTTTGTTTTATCTTCTTCTTCTGAGGCTCTTATGACTCGAATATTGGGGCATTTAACATCCCAGAGGTCTCTTAGGTTGTCCCCATTTCTTTCAATTTTTTTTTTCTCTTTTCCTCTCTGATTCATTTATTTACACCATTCTATCTTCCACCTCACTCATCCTACTGTTTGTTCCATCCAGAGTGCTTTTGATCTTAGTTATTGCATTGTTCTTTATTGATTGACTCTTCTTTATTTCTTCTAGGTCCTTGTTAAAGATTTCTTGCATCTTCTCAGTCCTTGTCTCTAGTCTATTTATCTGTAACTCCAGTTTTGTTTTCATGATTTTGTATCATCTGTAGTATTATTATTGTGGAGAACTCCAGATACTAATTCAGGCAACTCCCTAGCTCCTCCTGTTTTGTTTAGTTTTATGGCCATTTATCATGTTCCTTTACCTGCTGCATATTTCTCTGCCTTTTCATTTTTTTTAAATTGCTGTGATTGGGGTGATCTTTCTCAAGCTGGAAATTCCTGGTTCCTCTTTTTTATTTTTCTTTTTGTGGAGCATGCTCCCTTTGGGTGAGGTTGGACTAGGGGCTTGTCAAGGTTTCTTGTTTATTGAATCTTCCATCTGTGTTGTGTTGAGTGGAGCTGGATCTCTTCTCTCTGGAGTTTGATGTAGTGTCCAATAGTGAGTTTTGGGGTGTCTATGGGTTTTGCATGGCTTTGGGCAGATTGTCTTTTAATGCTAAGGTCTGAGTTCCTGCTTTGATGGAACATTAGCATCATATATCTTACTCTGGAACTTGTTGACTCTTGGGTGGTGTTTAGTTTCAGTGTAAGTATGGAGGCTTTTGAGTGAGCTCTTTCTATTAATATTCCCTGGAATCAGGAGCTCTCAGATATTCTCCAGTTTGGGAGTTAAGTCTCCTGCCTCTGGCTTTCAGTCTTATTCCTACAGTAGCCTCAAGATTTTTCTATCCATGAAACACAGATAATAAAACATCTAGGTCAGTGATGAAGAAATTCTCCACAGTGAGGGACATGGAGAAGAGAAGAGGGATGAGCGAGATAGAGGTGACCAGGAGGAGAGGGAGTGCCAAAAAGGGAGAGAGCAATGAAGCCAGTAATCAGTTCCCTAACTAGTCTGGAACACCCAGAGAGGTTCACAGAGTTACACAGAGAAGAAAAGAGGGAAGAAGGATACACAGGTGAGCGTGAGGAGAAGAGGGGTAGTAAAAGGGGGAGAGACCATTCTATCAAGTGATCAGTTTCCTTAGTGTTCTCCACAGCCTGGAAACTGAGAAAAATTCACAGAGTTAAGTAGAGAAGAGAGGGGAGAAGGTCCTGGGGTAGAAAAGGGAGAAGCAAAAGGGGAAAGAGCAATCAAGCCAGTAACTTCAACCTTAACTGAAATTGGATACTGAAGATTAGATTTCTTAAAGGAACAAAATTGATAACTAACAACAAAAAGCAAAGATTAAACATCTAGAGTTTAGACTCTAAAAAACAATATAAAAAATGCAAACCAATATCAAAACAAAAATTATAAATATATATATATGAAATTTCCTTTAAAAATAGGATCTTTTTTGCAATGTAATAGTAGGTTCTAAAAATGAAAATTAAAAGAGTAATAAAGAACTTAAATTCAAAAAGAAATTAAAAGTGATAATAGTAAAAATATATCAAGGAATTTCTCTGGAGTTTCATGGGCAGTATGGGTTCAGTTCATTTTCAGATAGTTCTTTGTTCAAGCTTGCACTGGTTCTCAAGGACTACAGACCCCCTCCAATGTTTGAGGTGAGGTGAAGTCATTCAATCGTGTCCAACTCTTTGCAACCCCATGGACTATAGCCTACCAGGCTCTTCCATCCATGGAATTTTCCAGGCAAGAGTACTGGAGTGGGTTGCCATTTCCTTCTCCAGAGGATCTTCCCGACCCAGGAATCGAACCCAGGTCTCCTGCATTGTAGGTAGACACTTTACCATCTGAGACACCAGAAAAGTAAATGTTTAGTCATTGTTATCTACCGGGTGTCAATCTATTGACTCTGTCACTTCCGGAGTGGTTCCCTCTTCTTTGTTTATTTTGGCTTCCTCTGTTTGCAAGTCTCTTCACTGTCTAATTTCTACCCTGACACAAGGGGGCAAAAGCGGTCAGTTATTTGGGCTTACTTGTTCAGTTGTGCTGTGGGAAGAGAGGAACACTGTGAACAAATGGCATGTGTGGAGAGTGCTCACAGTATGGACCACACTGAGTTTGCTTCACCTCAAAGTGGCACTTGACTCTTGGTTGTCCACTTCTCTGTCACAAGGGTGATCTTCAAAGGCACTGTCCGTAGCGGGCCCTGCATTTTGTGCACTTCCCAGATCTGAGCAACTCAGATTCCTGGGTACTTTGCAAGGTTACAGAATTGCCTGGGCATGTGTTTTATGCCTTTTCCAGGTCCAAGCATCTCAGGTGAGCAGTTATTTGGTAAATGCACTGTCCGAGGTGGACTGTGCATCCTAATCACCTCCCCAGTGCCATCTGCTCCATTTCCCAGGTATGCCACAAGAGTATGGTCTCAAGTGTCTCCTCTGGAGAGCTGATATCAGGGTGTTACCCATCTGGCAGAAGTCAACCACCCAGGATCCCAGAAAAACGTGTTTAGCAACTGAGAGCCTGCTGCCAGCTTGGTGGAGGATGCCAGTTTCTGGAGGCTGAGATTGGAGTAACTCCTTGCCTTCTAGCTCTGGCTGTCGGCCTACCTCTCTGACTCCAGCGGGGAGGAGCCTGTGTGCAGCCTGCTAATTCTCCTTTGGTATTTGCTCAATTTTTCATTCTATGAGTGGGCCAGGCTGCGAGTTAGAGCCTTTCATTGGAAAGTTCTGTTTTTATTTTCCTCTCTGAAGATACTACAGTTTGGATTGCTATCTCACATTAGCTGCCTCAGATTTTCCTCAGGGCATTCAGGCCTTGTTCTTACCCTATGCACTGATTATGCAGCTCTTGCTTCCCTGTCCAGCCCCTACTTGCCGGTGGTGAATGTGAGCGTCTGGGCTACTTCTCCCCTGGCAGTTGCACTTAGGCATGTATTTTCCATTTTGTTCATTTGTTTATTT
>SJYC01064575.1:0-16946 GCA_006408675.1 Madoqua kirkii | reverse complement strand
AATAGAGCAGGAAAATTGGAGGATATCTGCTGTAGCTGGGGGAGATAATAGTAAAAAGGAAAAAAGTCTATCTTTCGGTGAGGGACAGAAACACTTATGAAGGCCATCTATCCCAAGACACAGATCCAGGATACACAATAAGGACCAGAGCTTAATCCGTTTAGAGATTATCCTCCCAACACTCTATCCCAAGGCTAATAATGCACTGACTTCAGCACAGTCTTTTAAACAGAATGGGCATTAATAATATCTTATGAGAGAAAGAATAAAGAAGAGAAAAAGCAAATAACTCTAATGTTGTGTTTGTAGGGTGTTTTTAAAATATTGAATTTGTTCCAAATAGTGCTGAACATTTGTCAAAAGGAGGCATAAGAAATGGAGTTCCTCTGGAATAATAAGGGGATAGGGAAAGAATATATGTAGTCTGAGTAAAATAGTATAGAAAGTTAAGAGTTTGAAGTTTGTGAAAGAGACTGAGAGTGTTAGTTGCTCAGTTGTGCCTGACTCTTTGAGACCCCATGGACTGTAGTCCACCAGACTCCTCTGTCCATGGAATTCTCCAGGCAAGAAGACTAGAGTGGGTTGCTCTTCCCTTCTCCAAGGGATCAAACCTGGGCCTCCTGCATTGCAGGCTGATTCTTTATAATCTGAGCCACCATATTGTCAGATATATCCACAGATATTTCCTGCTATCGTTTTCATGTAGTGGCTTCCCCACAGGATACAGAGCAATTGTAGCATGAGACAAGGCATACAGACACCCTCTAGAAGAAGGAAAGGATTGTTGAATACTGATTTTATTCTATAGTCTCCAAAAATGGTTGCAGTCTCACCCGAGTCATGGGGACTTCTGACTTACAGTGTTGTAAGATAATAAATTTGTATTATTTTAAGGCAAAGGTTTGAAGTTATTTGATACAGTAGCAATAAGAAACAAATATGCTGACATGCCACTTTAAAATCAAAATAATTTAAAAAGTGGGAATACTCCCTCCCTTGTCTCCTCTTCTTTGATGACCTTAGAAGTCAGGTATTGAAAATGTTGTATGCATGGGCTGGTGCCTGAACCCTTAGTTATGAGTAGAAAACACAAGTCAATTTTAAATCATTAAGATTCCTTATTTGATTTTGAGTCTCTAAGTCAAACTTAGAGACTGACTCTTAGTGTCTGACTCTTTTGCCACCCAATGGACTACAGCCTGTCAGCCTTCTCTGTCCATGGGATTTCACAGGCAAGAATACTAGAGTGGGTTGCAATTTCCTTCTCTAAAGGATCTTTCTGACCCACGTCAGAGATTGAACCCACATCGCCTGCATAACAGGTAGATTTTTTAGCACTCAGCCACCTGGGAAGCCAGTATTATGATGGCTCAGGAATTTCAGTTAGGAAAATAGTACTGGAAATAAATAAATTTAAATATAAGCATCTCATTGAAAATTGTTTTTAATGGGTAAAATAATGACATTGGGATATGAAACAGCTTCAGGTTAAACTTTTGGGGGCTCACAAGCTTAAGTAAACATAAATTCTTTTCAGTAGCAGTCATATGAGAAAGGAATAAAGATCTCAGTTAAGTTATATCTAATAAGAGAGAAAAGCAACTGGTTATATAATGCAATTGATTATACATAACACAATTGATGATGTGTACTACTGAAGTACTAATAGTTAAAAAATCTTAAGTTTGCTGCTGTCCCTGGGATTCTCTAGGCAAGAACACTGGAGTGGGTTGCCATTTCTTTCTCCAATACATGAAAGTGAAAAGTCAAAGTGAAGTTGCTCAGTCATGTCTGACTCTTAGCGACCCCATGGACTGCAGCCAACCAGGCTCCTTCATCCATGGGATTTTCTAGGCAAGAGTACTGGAGTGGGTTGTCATTGCCTTCTCCAATTTTAAGTTTAGGGATTTTATAACAATTGTTTTGCTTATTTATTTATTTTCTAAAGGTTAATTTTACCTGAATTACTAAAGTTTGATAATAAGGCTATTTTAATGATACTTACATTTTCTAGAAACAAACATCATTAGTATTATACATTGATGTTGTAAAGGCCAAACTGGTTGGCAGGCAATGTTAAATAACCCTACCTTAACTGTATTGTTACAAAAATTAACAAAAATTGTTATCGTATATTCAAAATAACTTTAAACTTCACAAGTATTAGGAACACGGCCTTCTCTAACTAAATGAAACTAAGCCATGCCTGTGGGGCCATCCAGGACGGGTGAGTCATGGTGGAGAGGTCTGACAGAGTGTGGCCCACTGGAGAAGGGAATGGCAAACCACTTCAGTATTCTTGCCTTGAGAACCCCTTGAACAGTATGAAAAGGCAAAATAATAGGATACTGCAAGAGGAACTCCCAAGGTCACTAGGTGCCCAGTATGCTACTGGAGATCAGTGGAGATATAACTCCAGAAAGAATGAAGGGATGGAGCCAAAGTAAAAACAATATTCAGTTGTGGATGCAACTGGTGATAAAAGCAAGGTTCGATGATGTAAACAGCAATATTGCATAGGAACCTGGAATATCAGATCCATGAATCAAGGCAAATTGGAAGCAGTCAAACAGGAGATGGCAAGAGTGAACATCGACATTCTAGGAACCAGTGAATTAAAATGGAAAAGGGTGAATTTAACTCAGATGACCATTTTATATACTACTGTGGGCAGGACCCCTTAGAGAAATGGAGTAACCATCATGGTCCACAAGAGTCTAAAATGCAGTACTTGGATGCAATGTCAAAAATGACAGAATGATCTCTGTTCATTTCCAAGGCAAACCACTCAATATCAGAGTAATCCAAGTCTATGCCCCAACCAGTAATGCTGGAGAAGCTAAATCTTGAAAGGTTCTATGAACACCTACAAGACCTTTTAGAACTAACACCCAAAAAAAAAGATGTCCTTTTCACTATAGGGGACTGGAATGCAAAAGTAGGAAATCAAAAAACACTTGGATTAACAGGCAAATTTGGCCTTGGAATATGTAATGAATCAAGGCAGAGACTAATACAGTTTTGCCAAGAAAATGCACTGGGTAAACATTCTCTTCCAGCAACACAAGAGAAGACTCTACACAGGACATCACCAGATGGGCAACACCGAAATCAGATTGATTATATTCTTTGGAGCCAAAGATGGAGAAGTTCTATACAGTCAACAAAAACAAGAGCATGAGCTGACTGTGGCTCAGATCATGAACTCCTTATTACTAAATTCAGACTTAAATGGAAGAAAGTAGGGAAAACCACTAGACCATTCAGGTAACAGCTAAACCAAATCCCTTATGATTATACAGTGGAAGTGAGAAATAGATTTAAGGGACTATATCTGATAGATAGAGTGCCTGATGAACTATGGACTATGGTTTGTGACACTGTACAGGAGACAGGGATCAAGACCATACCCATAAAAAAGAAATGCAAAAAAGAAAAATGGCTGTCTGAAGAGGCCTTACAGGTAGCTGTCAAAAGAAAGAGAACTGAAAAGCAAAGGAGAAAAGGAAAGATATAAGCATCTGAATGCAAACCTCTACAGAAGTTTTCTTATCTCTTCTCTTGCTGGAATAGATAAGAAAGCCTTTCTCAGCAATCAATGCAAAGAGAAAAACAATAGAAGCAGAAAGCCTAGAGATCTCTTCAAGAAAATAAGACACACCAAGGGAACATTTCATGCAAAGATGGGCTCGATAAAGGACAGAAATGGTATGGACCTAACAGAAGAAGATATATTAAGAAGAGGTGGCAAGAATACATAGAAGAACTGTACAAAAAAAATCTTCATGACTTAGATAATCACGATGGTGTTATCACTCACCTAGAGCCAGAAATCCTGGAAGGTGAAGTCAAGTGGGCCTTAGAAACATCACTATGAATAAAGCTAGTTGAGATGAGGAATTCCAGTTGAGCTGTTTCAAATCCTGAAAGTTGATGCTGTGAAAGTGCTGCACTCAATATGCCACCAAATGTGGAAAACTCAGCAGTGGCCACAGACGTGGAAAAGTTCAGTTTTCATTCCAATCCCAAAGAAAGGCAATGCCAAAGAATGCTCAAACTGCTGCACAATTGCATTCATCTCACACACTAGTATAGTAATGCTCAAAATTCTCCAAGTCAGGCTTCAGCAATGTGTGAACCATGAAATTCCAGATGTTTAAACTGGTTTTAGAAAAGGCAGAAGAACCAGAGATCAAATTGCCAACATCTGCTGGATCATCAAAAAAGCAAAAGAGTTCCAGAAAAAAACAAAGAAACAAACAAACAACAAAAAAAACCCATCTATTTCTGCTTTATTGACTATGCCAAACCTTTGACTGTGTGGATCACAATACACTGTGGAAAATTCTGAAAGCGATGGGAATACCAGACCACCTAACCTGCCTCTTGAGTGACCTATACGCAGGTCAGGAAGCAACAGTTAGAACTGGACATAGAATAACAGACTTGTTGCAAATAGGAAAAGGAGTACGTCAAGGCTGTATATTGTCATCCTGCTTATTTAACTTCTATGCAGAATACATCATGAGAAACACTGGACTGGAAAAAGCACAAGCTGGAATCAAGATTGCCAGGAGAAATATCAATAACCTCAGATATGCAAATGTCAGCACCCTTATGGAAGAAAATGAAGAGGAATTACTATTGATGAAAGTGAAAGTGGAGAGTGAAAAAGTTGGCTTAATTCTCAACATTCAGAAAATTAAGATCATGGCATCTGATCACATCACTTCATGGAAAATAGTTGGAGGAACAGTGAAAACAGTATCAGACTTTATTTTGAGGAGTCTCCAAAATCACTGCAGATGGTGACTGCAGCCATGAAATTAAAAGACGCTTACTCCTTGGCAGAAAAGTTATGACCAACCTAGATAGCATATTGAAAAGCAGAGACATTACTTTGCCAACAGAGATCCGTCTAGTCAGGGCCATGGTTTTTCCAGTGATCATGTATGGATGTGAGAGTTGGACTGTGAAGAAGGTTGAGTGCCAAAGAATTGATGCTTTTCAACTGTGGTGTTGGAGAAGACTCTTGAGAGTCCCTTGGATGCAAGGAGATCCAACCAGTCCATTCTGAAGGAGATCAGCCCTGAGATTTCTTTGGAAGGAATGATGCTAAAACTGAAACTCCAGTACTTTGGCCACCTCACGTGAAGAGTTAACTCATCGGAAAAGACTCTGATGCTGGGAGGGATTGGGGGCAGACAGTTTCTATTAACTGGTATATAAAATAAGTTCACATTTTCTGTTTTTCATTTTCACAATGATAGGACTGTTTTAGCCAACATATGACCAACTAATGTAAAGACTTTAACTTACCTTTTGCTACAGAAAAATAGTAACCCAACATTAAAACTTTGGCTATCAGTGCATCACTGACAGCTCTCTCAAATAAATATGACCAGAATTCAGAACCACTTTTTTTATCCCAACATAATGAACCAGAGATACCTTACTTATTTCCAAATTTGAATTTGACAAGAAGCAGAATATATTGATGAGATGTTTTTAGGCATTCTTTGATGCCTGAGGGAAGAAAAAATAAAATGTAATATGGCAGAAGGAAGAAAAGTGAATTTGCAGTTGAAACACACAACCAAGTGTCATGCTTTGGTGTTGCTATTCTATGACTACCAAATTCTCACCAGCGTGGAAACATGTCATTTGTAAATGATAAACAGTGTCTGTAAAACACTATTGCCAGGAGATTCCTTGAGTTTCAACTTACATATACAGAGTGTTTAAGTCTAGCTGATATAAAATACCTAAAACTAGTCAGATTAGACAAAAGTTTATGGAGTTAAACTAAAAGGTCCAATGCTATAAAGAAAAATGTTAAAGTTTATTGTGGAGATTCTCTAATGCCATAAAAACAGACAAAATATGCCACAGTTCCTTTATCTCTAATCATTTAATTGTAGAATCAATTATGTTGTTCTGTTTTCAGCATTTAATTTTTAAATTAGCTTTTGGCTTGTGGTGTCCTTGATTATGGAACTTAATTAGCTGTTCCTGTTGAAGAAAATTATTCTCTATACAGGATACAGGATCACATGGAAAAGCTTAATACAAGCAATCAGACTTATAGTAAAGCTTGGTTGACTGTTTTTAAAAGTCTAAAGAACAGTTGCAAAACAGGCTGTTTTAGGGATAGAAGATTCAAAGGAAAAAAGCTACAATAAAATAAAATTAGAAGGTTCTGTGTTCCATCTAAGAAAATATGTTGATTGAATGATTATAAATACTGAGTTATAGAAAAATGAATTAGCATTCACTTTCTTTGCACTAGTTCAAATACAGTGATTGACAGCATGATTTCTCAAAACCAAATTAAACAGAAAATTTCTGATATTTTATTTTCTAGTCTACTGACTTTTTAAAAAAGCACATTACTGACATCTGAGTAAACATGTTCTTCGTATTTCCACTAGCCAGTAATGAAAGCTTCTGATTTTCTGTACCATGCAAATTATATATAAGTACATACAGATTTACAGTAGTGAATGACAGCTAACCGAGAAATGACTTTTCAACAATATTTTACAAAGTGGATGCATTAACAGAGCTAATTATATCAATGGAAAAATATCTCCAATAATTTTGGGAAAACTTTGTATTAAGTCTTCAGTTCAGTTCAGTTCAATTCAATCACTCAGTCGTGTCTGACTCTTTGCGGCCCCATGAATTGCAGCACTCCAGGCCTCCCTGTCCATCACCAACTCCTGGAGTTCACTCAGATTCACATCTATCATGTCAGTGATGCCATTCAGCCATCTCATCCTCTGTCATCCCCTTCTCCTCCTGTCCCCAACCCCTCCCAGCATCAGAGTCTCTTCCAATGAGTCAATTCTTTGCATGAGGTGGCCAAAGTATTGAAGCTTCAGATTTAGCATCATTCCTTTTAAAGAAATCCCAGGGCTGATCTCCTTCAGAACAGACTGGTTATATCTCCTTGCAATCCGAGGGACTCTCAAGAGTCTTTTCCAACACCACAGTTCTAAAGCATCAGTTCTTCAGCACTCAGCTTTCTTCACAGTCCAACTCTCACATACATGCATGACCACTGGAAAAGCCATAGCCTTGACTAGATGGATCTTTATTGGCAAAGTAGTGTCTTAGCCAGACACAAATATTCAACATAAAATTCCAAAAGAACTTCAGAAATATAAAGTAATAATAAGATTGCATAATGTCAAAATGTTTTTTTTTAGGTAGCTCAAGCAAAATCTAAAAGGGCATTTACAATATATAAGAAATATTTTTAACAACCGAAAAAGACTTACTGCATAGCACCAGAAACTCAACTCATTAGTCTGTAAGTGCCGATATAGGAAAAAGAATCTAAAAAATAAAAGATTATGTATATGATATGTATATGTATATGTATATGTATATGTATATGTATATGTATATGTATATGTATATGTACAGGCTTTCCAAGTGTCACAGTGGAAAGAATCTGCCTGCCAGTGCAGAAGACCCAAGGAAAGTAGCTTTAATCCTTCAGTAGAGAAGATCCCAAGTTGGAAATGAGAGTCCACTCAGTATTCTTGCCTGGAAAATTCCTTGGACAAAGGAGCCTTGTAGACTACAGTCCATAGGGTCACAAAAAGTCAGACACAACTGTTGGACTGAGAACACACACATACACACACACATAGCTGATTCACTTTGCTGTACACCTGAAACCAACACAACAAACAAACTGTTACAAATCAACTATTCTCCAATAAAGTCTTTTTAAAAGAAAAAAAAAACTATTAAAATTTTTGAACTCAAGGAGAGGATAGGGTTTGTACTTCAGTAGTTATGTCTCCAAATTAATTTTCAAGTTGTTATTTAGATAATGTAGAATGATCAGCTGTTTATACAACTAAATAACTGTTTAATCTGCTTGGCATGCAACAGAATCATTTGCTGCTCACTTGGTTACATTATGTGAGGTACTGTGGGTCACCTGGCTGGCAGGCCAACAGAGTTTCATTATGCTTAACTGGGTTCTGTTGAGCTGGACTCAGTTCCATGATACTTTTTTCAAGACTGATGGAAGTAATAGCCGTTTTTTAAGAAAATGCTTTCATATTGAAAGATAGGAGCAAGAAAAGTGGAGCCTAACTATACAGTTTTATTTAATGCTTCTACTGGGATGAAGCAAACTGTATTTACTTACATACTGTTAATCAAAACATATTACATCCATAAAGCCCATGGTTTAAGATGGTGGAATGAATTAATGTTTCCATGGAAAGCCTTGGCAATTAATATCACAATAGCCATGTATATATTATCCTATTACAGAGGAAGAATGGGGTTGGGAACAAAACTGTGGCTCCTGAGGCACTCTGGATGCAGAGAAACTGAAGATGTAGTCGACCAGATTTTGGAAATAACTGTAACAGGAAGTCTGAAAAACAGAGGTCATTTTCATCTCATCAGTCCTAGATGAAGAGATCAAGCTCTGAACCTTTGGAGTGGGAGTACTGCCTCCAAGACCCTGGATTAGTTGAGAGCTAACCCTAGGGAGTATCAAATAGTGAGAACTCACACAAAGGAAACCACTTGAATACAAGACCCGGCATCACCCAACCACTAGTTGCACCCTGTGCAGGATGCCTCATTTGAACAACAACGAAAAATACAAACCCAATCATCAGCAGATAGGATTACCACCTCACTCAGCCTTGCCCAGCAGAGGGGAAAACAAACAAACAAAAGAAATACTCAGCACAAATCTCACTCTATATGAAGCTTGCACAAGCCACTGGATGAAACTTAGGAGGGCAGAAACCAAAAGGAAGAAAGAATTCAACCTTGAAGCCTGGCAAAAGGAGACTTCAAACACAGTAAGTTAAAAAAAAAAAAAAAGACAAAAATACTATACAAAGGAAAGAACTAGCTAGAAACATAGAAGTCCACATAAATGAAGAGAAAATGGTCAAACTACCTGGAAAAGAATTCAGAATAATGATAGTAAAGATGATTAAAAAAAAACACAACAACCTTGAAAAAAGAATGGAGAAAATGCAAGGATCAATTGACAAAAACCTCAAGAATTAAAGAATAAACACACAGAGACAAACAACACAATTCCTGAGATTAAAAATACTCTAGAAGGAATCAATAAGAGAATATCTGAAATACTGACATGGAATAATGAATCAGTGAACTGGAAGATAAAATGTTGGAAATAACTTCTGAAGAGCAGAATAAAGTAAAAAGAATGAAAAGAATTGAGAATAGTCTCAGAGACCTCTGGGACAACATCAAATGTGCCATCACTGGAATTATAGGGGTTCCAGAAGAAGAAGAGAAAAGAAAAGGTGTGAGAAAGTTTTTGAAGAGATTATAGTTGAAAATCTCCCCAACATGGAAAAGGAAATAGTCAACCAAGTCTAAGAGGCACAGAGAAGATGCAGGATAAACGCAAGAAGAAACATGCCCAGTCACATACCTAACAAAGACAAAACACAAAGAAAGAATATTAAATATTAAAAGCAGCAAGGGAAAAGCAATAAGTAACATACAAGGGAAACCGTATCCAACCATTATATCCTCTTGTGTCCCCTTCTCCCCTTGTCTTAAATCTTTCCCCAGCATCAGGGTGTTTTCTAATGAGTTGACTCTATGCATCAAGTAGCCAAATTATTGGTGCTTCATCTTCAAAAATACTCCCCACAATGAATATTTAGGATTGCTTTGGCTATTGGGGATTTTTTCTTGTTGCTGTATCATATACACTATTGGGGTTTTCTTGTATATAATCTTTTCTATTTATGCTTTTAAGATTTTCTCCTTGTGTTTTATTTTTGACAATTTAATTATACAGCTGAACCTTTGACAACATGGGAGTTAACATCTCCTGCACAGTTAAAAATCTGTGTCTAACTCTATAGTTTGCCATGTATATGAGGTTTTACATTGCAGAGTGAACAAACTGGAGAACGTGTACTAATTTACTATGTATTTATTGGGGGAAAATACCTGCATATAACTGTTCTCTCATTTAAACCCATGTTTGAGAATGAATGATAAGGTTTATTGTATGTGACAAGGTGAGTCTGTTTGGGTTCATCTTATTTGGAACATGGTGGCTTTCTGGATTTTAATGTCTGTGCTTTTCCCCCAAGTTAGGAAAACATTTAGTTATTATTTCTTAAAGAAAAAAAAAAAAAAAAACCCAAACCTTTCTACCTCTTTCTTCCACCCCCGACCCTCGGACCTTTGTAATGTGAATATCAGTCTACTTGTTTGTGTCCCATAAGTCCCTCAAGTCAGCTTTTTATTATTCTTATCCTTATTCTTTTTCTTTTTCCTCCTGTGATTTAATGAATTCTATTTCTTTGTCTTTGAGTTTACTGATTCTTTCTTCTGCTTCACTTAGTCTGCTGCCAGACTCTCCTTTTGAATTTTTCAGTTCTATTATTTTATTCTCAGCTCTTTGATCTAGGAACTTTGTTAAATTTTCCATCTCTTTGTTGAAATTCTCATTTTGTTCTTGTGTTATTCCCTAATGTCAGTTAATCTCTATGATCATATTTTAAGATTCTTTATCAGGTAAATCCTTTATTTCCATTTCATTAAATCTTTTTTCAGAAGTTTTGTCCTGTTCTTTTGCTTGAAACCTATTCTTCTGTCTTCCCTTGATTTCTCCATTTTGATTCTATGCATTATATAAAACACCTATCTCTTCCAAGGTGGAAGAAGTGGTCTTGTGTAGGAGAGAAGGAGTGATCTTATGTAAGAGATCAGCTCAGTTCAATTGCTCAGTTGTATCTGACTCTTTGCAACCCCATGGACTGCAGCATGCCAGCTCAAACTCATATTCATCGAGTCGGTAATGCCATCCTACCATCCCATCCTTTGCCATCCCCTTCTCCTCCTGCCTTCACTCTTTCCTAGCATCAGGGTCTTTTCCAATAAGTAGGTTCTTCACATCAGATGGCCAAATTATTGGAGTTTCAGCTTCAGCATCAGTCTTTCCAATGTGAAAAAAGAAAATAATAATAATAAACCTTATCATTCAGAAGACCTGAACTCCTTGTTGCTTTTCAAACCTTTGTGGTTATCTAAATTGTCTTCTTCATTATTAAAGTGATTCCCTATTATTGAGGGTATGACAAGACCTGTTAGTGTCCGAAAGGGGAAGATCTCAGTCACTACCTTGATGCAGGCTGGTTGGTAGCTTGTCTCTCAAGAATGAGCTTCTAAAGTGTGGCAATAGACATCTTTCAGGAGAAAACTGGGATGAGCATATTTGTCTTCTTTGCTGTGATTGGAGGCAGGGGGTGGGACAGCTAAAAACTATTTCTTTGTTTTCTTCAGTCCCATTGACCTAGAGAATACAAGTCCTGCTGGCCTCCAAAGCTAAGCTATCAAGGAGTATTTCCTCTCAGTGATAGACACAAAAGCTAAGGCATCAGATGTGTGATTAAGGTGTTTCTTTCTTCTTTTCTGGAAAATAGCAGCCAGGCATGGGTCAGACAGAGAGCACAAAGATGGCCTGCTAGACTCTCCAGTCACTGGAGACTATTGCAATCTGCTGGTAAATTTGAATTAAATAAGAAAACTGACCCTTAGGTTATTGCTTTTTAACTTATGCAAGTAGACCTCTTTCAGGGAAAGACTGAGTGTTCTGGCCTGCTTCCTCTGTTCCAAGCCTTGGAGTACATACAGGTATTGGTGATTGCTCAGGAGCCTGTTAAGCCCATTAAGTTAAACAAGTTGCTTCTTTTATATATTATTGTGGGTCTTGAGGACTCAAGTCCCATTGGCTTTCAGAATTAGATATCTTTTGGAGTTGTCTTGGGTAGAAGTTTTAAAAATTGAGGCAGTAAATATAGGTGTTCTTTTCTTCTTAATTAGAAGCATAGAGTAGTGACTTCTCGATTGTATGTCACTGTCTAGAAGTAGGGTTGGAGCCTGTTAAGCCCATTAAGTTAAACAAGTTGCTTCTTTTATATATTATTGTGGGTCTTGAGGACTCAAGTCCCATTGGCTTTCAGAATTAGATATCTTTTGGAGTTGTCTTGGGTAGAAGTTTTAAAAATTGAGGCAGTAAATATAGGTGTTCTTTTCTTCTTAATTAGAAGCATAGAGTAGTGACTTCTCGATTGTATGTCACTGTCTAGAAGTAGGGTTTATGATGAAATGGTGTCTCAGCCTCTCCTACCTATTTTGATCTGGGTGTTCTCCCCCCCCACCTCTCCATTATATGCCCAAGATGTAATTCAATGGGGATTATTCTGAATGTAGCTCTAGTTTTGGTGTGTCCATGAGAGGAAGTGAGTTTAAGAGCTTCTTTTTTGCACCAACTTGAATTGGAACCAAACTGATAGTTTCTTCATGAGAGAAAATTTACTCTTATTACTTTGAAAGTAGCATAACTAGAACTATCAGAATTCCAAAATCACTTTAATTTGAAAAGATTGAGGTGGTTAGATCTAAGTCTTGCCTATTGCCCCTTATGGAATTATATTATTTCCAATTTGTTGATGTTACTACTGTGAAACCTTTTAGGATGTCAACTCAAAGTCTGGTGGACTGTTAAGGCCTCAAATCATCTCTGATCCTTGAGCTCCAAACATTCATCTCTGTAATCCTGTGACTTTATCAAAGCTTATACTTGATTCTCTAGGTTTTCACCTATGGTTTTGAAAGCAGGTTTCTTTAGGTAAAAGCAGCACCCAAAGCCCTGTTTGTTTCTCTGGGATTCTCTCTTCTTATGGATCAGACTATGGTCTCAACATCTCTCCAGTACCCTGGAGCACATGTTAGTGTATGTGTGTCTCTGTGTACTTGAACATTTCTAGTTTTTCTCTATGGGATAGTTCTTTAAAAACTATTCAGTTTAGCACTTAGTTGTCAAGACTGTATTTGAATTATGTATTATTCTTTATTCCAGATGATGAAGTACATTCAAAAAATTTTGTAACTTGTCTAAGGTTATGACAAATGATAACTGGACTTGAATTCAAGTTTGTTGTGTTATGAACTTCATATATTAAGCACTCTGGAGAGTGTCTGGTTTTTAAAACATCACATCATCATAGGTTATAAAACACATTTCATTTACATGTTCCCATTTACTATGTTTACTTTACCTTAAAATGAAATCAGCAGAAATTTCATGCAAATGTACAAATGCTTGCTCTTGAGATTAGTTGTAACTTGGCTACTGGGATAAAATAGTTATTTCTAGAATGTGTTAATATCCTTGTGACTTTGAGTTTTTGTTATATAGTAATATATAGATTTTGATAGGAGGATATGCTATATTTTTCTCATTAGACTGTGTGCTGTGTCTTCTATTTGGCAAGACAATCCCAGATAATTATCTGTTAAATAGCATTCCAGTTCAAGTTAAAGTTCAGTTACTCAGTCGTATCGACCTCTTTGTGATCCCATGAACCACAGCACACCAGGCCACCCTGTCCATCACCAACTGCTGGAGACCACCCAAACCCATGTCCATTGAATTGCTGATGCCATTCAACCATCTCATCCTGTCATCCACTTCTTCTCCTGCCCTCAATCTTTCCCAGCATCAGAGTCTTTTCAAATGAGTCAACTCTTCACATGAGGTGGCCAAAGTATTGGGGCTGCAGCTTCAACATCAGTCCTACCAATGAACACTAAGGACTGATCTCCTTTAGGATGGACTCGTTGAATCTCCTCGCAATCGAAGGGACTCTCAAGAGTCTTCTCCAACACGACACTTCAAAAGCATCCATTCTTTGGCACTTAGCTTTCCTGGTAGTCCAACTCTCACATCCATACATAACAACTAGAGAAACCATAGACTTGACTAGATGGAGCTTTGTTGACAAAGTAATGTCTCTGTTTTTGAATATGCTATGTAGGTTGGTCATAAGTTTCCTTCCAAGAAGCAAGTGTCTTTTAATTTCATGGCTGCAATCACCATCTACATTGATTTTGGAGCCCCTAAAAATAAAGTCAGCCACTGATTCCACTGTTTCCCCATCTATTTGCCATGAAGTGATGGGACTGGATGCCAGGATCTTAGTTTTTTGAATTTTGAGCTTTAGGTCAACTTTTTCATTCTCCTCTTTCACATTCTTCAAGAGGCTCTTTAGCTTTCTCTTCACTTTCTGCAATAAAGGTGGTGTCATTGGCATGTCTGAGGTTATTGATATTTCTCCCCGCAATCTTGATTCCAGCTTGTGCTTCCAGTCCAGCGTTTCTCATGATGTACTCTGCATATAAGTTAAATAAGCAGGATGACAATATACAGCGTTGACATACTCCTTTTCCTATTTGGAACCAGTCTTTTAATCCATGTCCAGTTGTAACTTTTCTCCCTGATGTGCATACAAGTTTCTTAAGAGGAAGGTCAGGTGGTCTTGTATTCCCATCTCTTTCAGAATTTTCCACAGTTTATTATGATCCACATAGTCAAAAGCTTTGGTGTAGTCAATAAAGTAGAAATAAATGTTTTTCTGGAACTGTCTTGCTTTTGTGATGATCTAGGAGGGATGTTGGCAATTTGATCTCTGGTTCCTCTGCCTTTTCTAAAACCAACTTGAACATCTGGAAGTTCATGGTTCACATATTGCTAAAGCCTGGCTTGGAGAATTTTGAGCATTACTTTACTAGCATGTGAGATAAGTGCAATTGTGTGGTAGTTTGAGCATTCTCTGGCATTGCCTTTCTTTAGGATTGGAATGAAAACTGACCTTTTCTAGGTCTGTGGCCACTGCTGAGTTTTCCACATTTGGTGGCATATTGAGTGCAGCACTTTCACAGCATCATCTTTCAGGATTTGAAAAAGTTCTCTAGAATCCTATCACCTCCACTAGCTTTGTTTGTAGCAATGCTTCCGAAGGCCCACGTGACTTCACATTCCAGGATGTCTGCCTCTAGGTGAGTTCTCACATCATCGTGATTATCTATATCAAGACGATCTTTTTTTGTACAGTTCTGTGCATTCTTGCCAGTTCTTCTTAATACCTTCTGCTTCTGTTAGGTCCATACAATTTCTGTTCTTTATTGAGCCCATCTTTGCATGAATTATTCGCTTGGTATCTCTAATTTTCTTGACAAGATCTCTGGTCTTTTCCATTCTTTTGTTTTCCTCCAATTCTTTTGATCACTGAGCAAGGCTTCCTTGTTTCTCCTTGCTATTCTTTTGAACTCTGCATTCAGATGGGTATATCTTTCTTTTTTCCTTTGCTTTTTGCTTCTCTTCTTTTCTCAGCTATTTGCAAGGCTTCCTCAGACACTTATTTTGCTTTTTTGCATTTCTTTTTCTTGGAGATGGTCTTAATCTCTGCCTCCTGTACAATGTCATGAACCTCCATCCAATGTTCTAGCAAATAATAGTTCAGTAATATTTCATATTTATTAATGAGGAAGAACATGTTCACATTGAATTTTACTCAAAATAATATATTAAAGTACATATCACCTTGTGACAGTCCATAACCTAGAAGGGAATTTTCATATATAATCACATTGACTTCATGTTTTTGGAGTAAATCTATTTATTTTCTACTATTAATGGCTTTTTAAAAAATTAAATTTTGTTTTGATAGCTATGAGTGATTATGAGAAATCTTGTTACTAAGTATATTTTGTTTTTAAAAAAATTAATAAATAGAGTTACCATATAGCTAATGATATTATAGAAGAGGCCATCCTAGAAATACAAAAACTTTAATTTGGTTTACTCTCAAGACAAACCATATTTTTGTTCCGTTCTTATCCAGAAAGCCATATATTTTTGAGGCCTAATATTTTTTATTTTGTCACAGTCCAGAATTTTTCTTCATCTGTTGGTAACTGAGTTCGCCAAAGTATCTGGTCTTTCATTGTTAGGTATTAATATCTAATGTGGCAATTGATTCACCATTTAGCTTTCAAAGCTATAGTTTAGTTTCTTAGTACTTTAATAAAAGAATGTAATAATTTTATTTTTGTGGGATGTCTCTGAACTGAAAGTTGCATTGGTAATATTGTAAAAATTGTTAAACAACTTATGAATGTACCTAAATCAAAATTTATACAGTAACATAGAGTCATGATGAAAAGACCATAGGAGAAAATTCCCCTGTAATATTCCTCTGCTGAAATGGTATCTCCAACAGGGATTTTTTTTCTGGCCCTGTTTTTCAACATTCTTCAAACAGCATAAACCTGAGAACTGTAAAATGTGTCTACATCATGTGCCAGTTTTGATCAGAAGACCGTAGAATCAAGCATAATAATAATGTGTCTAAACATTCAGAAAACGAAGATCATGTCCTCCGGTCCCATCACTTCGTGAGAAATAGATGGGGAAACAGTGGAAACGGTGACAGATTTTATCTTTTTGGGCTCCAAAATCACTGCAGATGGTATTGCAGTCATAAAATTAAAAGATGCTTACTCCTTGGAAGAAAAGTTATGACCAACCTAGATAGCATATTAAAAAGCAGAGACATTACTTTGCCGACTAATTCCATCTAGTCAAGGCTATGGTTTTTCCAGTGGTCATGTATGGATGTGAGAGTTGGACTGTGAAGAAGGCTGAGCAATGAAGAATAGATGCTTCTGAGCTGTGGTGTTGGAGAAGACTCTTGAGAGTCCCTTGGACTGCAAGGAGATCCAACCAGTCCATTCTAAAGGAGATCAGCCCTGGGTGTTCTTTGGAAGGAATAATGCTAAAGCTGAAACTCCAATACTTTGGCCACTTCATTGAAAAAGTTGACACATTGGAAAAGACTGATGCTGGGAGGGATTGGGGGCAGAAGGAGAAGGGGACGACAGAGGATGAGATGGCTGGATGGCATCATGGACTCAATGAACGTGAATCTGAGTAAATTCTGGGAGTTGGTGATGGATAGGGAAGCCTGGCGTGCTGCGATTCATGGAGTCGCAAAGAGTTGGACACAACTGAGCGACTGAACTGAACTGAAGTAAAACAGCACAATTAGACATTGGCAAGCTAG
>SJYC01064574.1:0-10611 GCA_006408675.1 Madoqua kirkii | reverse complement strand
TCTTTTTATTTGTTTCCTTATTTATTAGGAAAGAATTAGACTTTCATTTCCCATTTTATATATCTGTTACTGTGTGAAAAGTGAAAGTGTTAGTCGCTCAGTTGTGTCTGACTCTTAGTGACCCCATGGACTGTTGCCCACCAGGCTTCGTGTGTGGGATTCTCCAGGCAAGAATACTGGAGTGGGTGACCATTTTATTTGTTAATATTTTCTACTATAATATTTTGGCTTACATATTTCCTATAAGAAGTATGTTAGCATTTTTATATTTCTTGGGTCCAGTGTTTCTTTTTTCTCTGTATTTAAATTTTAGTTTCAGTGCTCTATTTATGCTACAGTTTGAATGTACTTATTTAGATAGTTTCAATATCTGGGGACCTTATGGTGTGGCCCTATTGATAGATTTATCCTGACAATTGAGTTGCCTTTTTTTTTTTTTCTTTTTTATGGGCTTTGTCTCTATGGTTTTGCATGCACAGATAACTGTGTAGAAGTTAGATACCAGGGTAAATAGTATTTACATAAAGTGTATAACTTTTTTTTTGTTTGGGCTTCCCTTGCAGCCCAGCTGGGAAATAATCCACCTGCAATGTGGGAAACCTGGGTTCAATCACTGGGTTGGAAAGATCTGGAGAAGGGAAAGGCTAACCACTCCAGTATTCTGACCTGGAGAATTCCATGGACTGTATAGTTCATGGGATTGCAAAGAGTTGGACACAGCTGAGCGACTTGCACTTTATTTTTTGTTTTTGCTATTATGATACATCTTTGAGTCTATCTAAACAGTAGTCAATGTGTATTTGGGGTTTTGTTGGATCTATAGTTATCTTCAATTCAGCACAGATTTTTAACACATAGCAGACAGTTGTAATCTTGATCTTACTGATGGTCTTGGATTTTTCGGAGTTTTTCTCTGGGTTACAGCTCTAACAAATGCAGGTCTTACTTTCCTATTCAGTTCAGTTCAGTCACTCAGTCACTCAGTCACTCAGTCATGCCTGATGTCTGTGATCCCATGAACTGCAGCATCACAGGCTTCCCTGTCCATCATCAACTCCTAGAGCGTACTCAGACTCGTGTCCATTGAGACGATGATGCCATTCAACCATCTATTCCTCTGTCATCCCCTTCTCCTCCTATCTTCAGTCTTTCCCAACATCAGGGTCTTTTTAAATGAATCAGTTCTTTGCATCAGGTAGCCAAGGTATTGGAGTTTCAGCTTCAACATCAGTCCTTCTAATGAATATTCAGGACTGATTTCCTTCAGAATGGACTGGTTGTATCTCTTTGCAGTCCAAGGGACTCTCAAGACTCTTCTCCAAACCATTTCAAAAGCACCAATTCTTTGGTGCAAAAGTTTCTTTATAGTCCAGCTCACAACCATACATTAATACTGGAAAAATCATAGCCTTGGCTAGATGGACCTTTGTTGTCAAAGTAATGTCTCTACTTTTTAATATGCTGTCTAGGTTGGTCATAGCATTTCTTCCAAGGAACAAACATCTTTTAATTTCATGGCTACAGTCACCATCTGCAGTGATTTTTTAGTCCCCCAAAATTAAAATCTGTCATTGTTTCCATTGTTTCCCCATCTATTTGCCATGAAGTGATGGGAACAGAGGCCATGATCTTCATTTTCTGAATGCTGGGTTTTATCTCCGAAGTTAAGCAGGATGATGCTATGCAGCCTTGACATACTCCTTTCCCTGTTTTGAACCAGTCTGTTGTTCCATATCTAGTTCAAAGATTCTGGTTGTTGTTTGTTTTCCACTTTCTTAGTGATCGATTTCTGTTGTTTATATTCTGCTTTAGAATTAAAATGTAGTCAGAGATGGGTTCTCTGCTCTCCTAGTTTAGCCTCCATCTTAGACAGATGCTCAGTCCCTAAGCCTTAGCACTGGGGCTTTTTTAGTGTCCTGGCCAGTCTTTAACATAGTAAGAAAACTGCCTTTTTCTCAGTGATTGATCCTGGATAGGACCAGATCTCTAGTTTCATCAGTGCAAGTTCCTGACAAATGGAGGTTTGCTTTCTTCTCTCATGGACAGACAACTTCCATTGAACTCTTCCTTCAGTGGTAGTTGCTTTTGCCTGGGACCAGGGTCAGGAGAGGGTCTCCTTGCCTTTAAGAGATTGGCAATTCTTGCCAAAAGGCAGTACATCTTGGCCTATGTTTGCATAGCATGAGGGTTTTTCCTGACTCTCCATGGATAGTTAACGCTTTTGTTTCACATTTGAGGAGGGTCTGGGTAGTGCTTGGTTCTCACTGAAGAAGATCCCTTTCAAGCCTCTTGCCTCATTTTCAGTCATCTATTAAGTACCCAGTCAAGTCTTGTGGAACACAGCTTGTGGTTGAGTATGTGTTTTCAGGATCTCAGGGATTTTAAGTTGTAATGCTAGCTAGCACTTAGTCTTTACGAAATTTTAAAGATTGTAGCTGATTTCTTTTTACTCAGTTTCTCAGTCACTGCCTCTTCCTCCTATGTTCTTCCCATTTTCTATCAAAAGAGAAGATGTGATATCCACCTCCAGCACAGGGAGTCATCACCAATTTGAATTTGTGTCACCTAGTTGATGTGCAGTGTTAACCCTCTGTTGTACTCAATAAAAAGATATGCTTTCATAAATTGTCTAGCTTGTGTTTGTTAGAACAGGAATGATGTTCTCCTGTGGCTTTCTACAGTGATAGTTAAACCTCTCTTTCTACATTTCTAAGTTCACTTATCACATAACAACTTTTTATATATTGATTTTTGTTTGCGATCTCTGTTCTGATATATTCTAGTTATTTATTCTAACCACTATTACACGAGGTTCATATTCTAGATCATTTGCTGATAAGGAAAATTTTCACATATCTTGACTTATTAATTTTTAATATTTATTTGTTCTTTCAAATGAATTTTAGATTTGTCAAATTCAGAAACAAATAAAAAACCTTACTGGGATGTTTATTGGACTTATATTACATTTATTGATTAATTTATGAATGCTAAAATTTTCATCTAAAATTTTTTATCACTATCTCTCTTTTGATGCCTCTTTAAAATGCTTTTTACATAATTTCTTCATTTGAAAAAAAAACTTACACATTTTATCACTAGATACTTCATAGATTTGGCTCATCTAAACTCTTACACTTTGATTTCTATCCCTTGGAACTTAGAACTTCAGCTGTTACTTACCACTTTTTCTAGATCTTATTGAACTTTCTTTCTTTTGATCACAATCATGGATTTATAGTCTTATAAAAGTTAGTAAAACTCAAGTTTCCTATTATTTATATTAAAGTCATTTCTCATAGTCATCTTTCCCATAAGATGTTCTATCAGACTGAGAAATGAAGGAGGAATGGATCTTTCACTCCTTTATGTAGTCTTACAGAATTTTTAAGATGTATTCCACTGACATACAAAGCAGACAAGTAGTTAATATACAGAATACATATTTTTCTGCACTGATATTTATCCTTAGTTCAGTTCAGTTCTAAGTCATGTCTGACTCATTGTGACCCCATGAATCGCAGCGCGCCAGGCCTCCCTGTCCATCACCATCTCCCGGAGTTCACTCAGACTCACGTCCATCGAGTTGGTGATGCTATCCAGCCATCTCATCCTCTGTCATCCCCTTCTTCTGCCCCCAAACCCTCCCAGCATCAGAGTCTTTTCCAATGAGTCAGCTCTTCACATGAGGTGGCCAAAGTATTGGAGTTTCAGCCTTAGCGTCAGTCTTTCCAATGCACACCCAGGACTGATCTCCTTTAGAATGGACTGGTTGGATCTCCTTGCAGTCCGAGGGACTCTCAAGAGGCTTCTCCAACACCACAGTTCAAAAGTATCAATTCTTCAGCGCTCAGCCTTCTTCACAGTTCAACTCTCACATCCATACATGACCACTGTAAAAACCATAGCCTTGACTAGATGGACCTTAGTCTGCAAAGTAATATCTCTGCTTTTGAATATGTTATCTAGGGTGGTCACAACTTTCCTTCCAAGGAATAAGCATATGTTAATTTCGTGGCTGCAATCACCATCTGCAGTGATTTTGGAGGCCCCCAAAATAAAGTCTGTCACTGTTTCCACTGTTTCTCCATCTATATCCCATGAAGTAACACCCCCAAAAGATGTCCTTTTCATTACAGGGGACTAGAATGCAAAAGTAGGAAGTCAAGAAACACCTGGAGTAACAGGCAAATTTTGCCTTGGAGTACAGAATAAAGCAGGGCAAAAGTTAATAGAGTCTTACCAAGAGAACACATTGGTCATAGCAAACACCCTCTTCCAACAAACCAGAGAAGACTCTCTACATGAACATAACCAGACGGTCAACACTGAAATCAGATTGATTATATTCTTTGCAGCCAAAGATGGAGAAGCTCCATATAGTCAGCAAAACAAGACTGGGAGCTGACTGTGGCTCAGATCATAAACTCCTTATTGCCAAATTCAGACTTAAATTGAAGAAAGTAGGGAAAACCACTAGACCATTCAGGGAAGATCTAAAACAAATCCCTTCTGATTATACAGTGAAAGTGAGAAATAGATTTAAAGGAGTAGATCTGATAGACAGCATGCATGATGAACTATGGATGGAGGTTCATGACTTTGTATAGGAGACAGGGATCAAGACCATCCCCATGGAAAAGAAATGCAAAAAAGCAAAATGGCTGTCTGGAGGCCTTACAAATAGCTGAGAAAAGAAGAGAAGTGAAAAGCAAAGGAGAAAAAGAAAGATATAAGCATCTGAATGCAGAGTTTCAAATATAGCAAGGAGAGATAAGAAAGCCTTCCTAAGTGATCAGTGCAAAGAAATAAAGGAAAACAACAGAAAGGGATAGACTTCAAGAAAATTAGAGATACCAAGGGAACATTTCATGCAAAGATGTTATTCTGGACTAAAATAATATTGATTAATTATACTTCTGAACTAAAAACATATCTGGGACCTAGATAATTGTTTGACTTTTTCATGTTTATTCCCTCTAGTACAGATGCTCATTCCTGGCATACTTTTTTATTTCATTCTTCATAACTTGCTAATCACAAAAACAGATTTAAGAAACATCCCATAAAAACAATATCGGCATCTTCTTAATGACATGCACAAGGATAAAGTAAACTTTAACATCAAATAAAGAGGAAATTTCCTAAATACTTTAATAAGTATTGTTTTTATTTTAATTGATTTTTTTAAATCAGTTTCACTCTTGAAAAGTTGAGGCGAGAGCACTTTTCAAAAAAGGAGTTGTTAGATGAACTAATGCACTTAAAGGCAGTTTATAATTACTAAACAATATATAATAGCTATTTTAGAAGCTGTTATAAGCTTCTATGAAAACAGTAAAACCATGCTTTATTTATTTTTCCTTTGTGTATATGTTGAGAGTTCTGTATTCATGTTCCATCATTTATAATAAGGTATATTTAAGAAAGGGCTTCCTGTGTGATTCAGATGTTACAGAATTTGCCTGCAATGCAGAAGACCGGTGTTTGATCCCTGAGCAAGAAGATGTCCTGGAGGAAGAAATGATAACCCACTCCAGTGTTCTTGCATGGAGAATTCCAAGGGCAGAGGAGCCTGGTGAGCTATATAGTCCACAGTGTCATGAAGAGTTGGAGATGACTGAATGACTCACACACACATCTTTAAGAAAAATGGGAAAAACTGTATTTATAGAATGATATTTAAATGGCCAAATTTGTAAAATATATGCCAAAAATTTTCAGAAAATAGGAAACATAACCGAACATGTATTCACATGTGTTTTTGTTTGAAAAAATATTTGTAACTGAATTATTAATGTCTTCTATTCTATAGTATATTTTATATGAACTACTGATAGGTGGTGGTGAATATTAAGGTAAGGAAAAATAAACCAGTGAAAAATACTTTTTTAGTTTCTAATTAGAGATTTAATCCAAAACAAAATTTTTTTGAAAGGCAATCCTTTCAAAAAAAAACAAAACAAATTAAAACAAATCTACTAATAAGTTTTGTAAATAAGCAAATGTAATAGAAGTGATGTATCTAACTGTAAAACCAGAAAAAATATTGAATCCTTGACTATTGTCTCTTGTGCATGCCATAGGCAGGGGTACTAAGTTCACTAATGTCTAGGAGCAAGTCAATTTCTTGTAATTTTTTCTTTAAAATGATCAGTATTGATGCATTTCTTTTTTGTTATATAGTTATATTTTGCATTGGCTTTTAAGCCACCAGAAAAAAAAATTCCATAGTAATATATATTACATTTAAGGGAGAAAAAAAATAGTGGAAATCTTTGCTTAACTGTAATAATTCTTAAATAAAATGTGTCTTGCTCATATGCATATATAAAAAGTTGTTAGTTTTAACATTCTATAAAGTACTGTATTTTAAAAACAGTCATCTTCTCCCTGTAGGTATTCACATCTAATAAGCTGTCATTTCTTGGCAAAGGTTGTGTCATTTGAAATATTAGAGATCTCAGCATTTTATCTTCAAATAAGAATCACTGGATGTATTCCTGTGAAGATATAGGATAGCCAATATATTCATTTTCTAATAGCTCTCATGACTCAATGTTTTCCTGCAATCTAACCTACAACACAACATTTTTTCACTAAAACTATTCAATCAAAGTCATCACCACCCCATATTCACATCATTCTAATCAAACATCGCCTATCTGTTCTTGGCTAAATTATGTGTAACATTTGGTCTGATCAGCAAACATCTTTATATTTCTTCTTGATTCCCAAGAAGTTCTCATTTCCATATTTTCTGTAAATGTAAGCATTCAACATGTTTCTAGTTTCAGAACAATTTCATTTCAAATTCCTACTCTAGGCTACATTATGCAGTCTCATTTTAAGTGACAGTGACTTAAAGCTATATTCACATTTCAAAATCTGTCTTTATAGCTAAAAACCTAAATTTATATCTAATTGCTATAATTTCTTCAAGATGGATTAGCAATTTCTCATTGATAAACTATAGAAATACAAATGTAATACATTCTTCAGTAAACTTGATCATCCTTCTCAAGTCCCTATAAGTATCACTATTATTCGAGTTACTAAGTATAGAACCATTGGCTGTGGCGCTTGCATGTGCTTAATTGTATCTGATTCTTTGAGACCCCATGGCTTGTAGCCCTCAAGGCTCCTCTCATCCATTACATTTTTTATCCAAGAATACTGGATCGAGTTGATGTTTTCCTGCTGCAAGTGATCTTCCCCACCCAGAGACTGAACCCTTATCTCTTTGTCTCCTACATTAGTAGGCAGGTTCTTTACCATTGGAACCACCTGGGAAGCCATTGGAGGCAGTGTCAATGTCTTTTCCATGCTAGATTTGTGTTTGTTTCTTTTTAATGTCTTATTTTGAAACTGTAAACTTTTTAAGGAATAAATATCAAATTATAAACAATGTAAATATTATAAATTTTAAAATAACTTGCATCTACTATATAACCCATTTGTGCTAAATCAAAGAAGAAAGCTCAAGCGAAGACTGCTATAACGTCCACTGACACTTCCAAATACACATGGTTAGAGCTGCGAGGCCTGTAGTCCTCCTCCACTGAACCATTGAGTTTAGCAAACCTGTGGTAGAGAAAATAACTACACATGGATTACAGTGAATAATTAACAGTTTGATGCTCTCATATCCTCAGAAACCTACCATACCACTAAGGTTTCCTCATTATGTTTTAGTTAGGGAGCACCATGGCAAATTATGGATATCTAGTGTTTTTCATACATTGGGTACTGTGTATAAGATAATGCCTTAGAAATAAATTTTACTGAGATTGTAAGAGTTTTCAGTGTGAAAAAGAGTAAATAGGGTATATTGTTAATTCTTGATAACACTTCTTTCCTGATATTAATTTTATGTCTTCAAGACACTTTAAGCAAATAAATGATATGAATTTATATTGTTAAGAATTTCACATTTCCATTTATCTGAGTATTTTACATAACAGTTTTATGTGGTTCTAAACTAAGAAATGGATGCTTTTGAAATGTGGTGTTGGAGAAGACTCTTGAGAGTCCCTTGGACTGCAAGGAGATCCAACCAGTCCATTCTGAAGGAGATCAGCCCTGGGATTTCTTTGAAAGAAATGATGCTAAAGCTGAAACTCCAATACTTTGGCTACCTCATGTGAAGATTTGACTTACTGGAAAAGACCCTGATGCTGGAAGGATTGGAGGCAGGAGGAGAAGGGGATGACAGAGAGTGAGATGGCTGGATGGCATCACCGACTCGATGGGCATGAGTTTTGGTAAAATCTGGGAGTTGGTGATGGACAGGGAGGCCTGGCATGCTGTGATTCATGGGGTCCCAAAGAGTTAGACATGACTTAGCAACTGAACTAAACTAAGGATTACTCTCTGTACCATTTCCTGGTTTTGATGTGTCTTCTTTAGTTGTCTTTAAATCGTTGTTATTCATTTATATAACAGTTCATACTTTTTAAAAGTTTTTATTTGCTTCTTGATCTAATCTTTTCATTTTTACAAATTTTGAGTGTTTACAAACTTGCAGGATGTTGAATTAGGATGTTTAGGTAGTTAGATGTTAGTACATTGGGCTGAGGAGAATGTGTCCAATGTCAAGAAAGGCTGAGGAATTTTTCCTGTTCTTAATTTTCTTTAAAATCCTTCAAGGAAGAGGTACTCTTTTTATAATGAGTAAGACAGGCTACAATTCAGGTCATTTTTGTAATCTTATGTAAAGACCATAATCTGTGACAGAATGATAAGGATGATATTCTGAAATTCAATGGTTTTTATTGTTACTATAATTTTCTTCATAGGATTCTAATCTATTTTAGATAATAAATCTCAAGTATTCCAGCCACCAGATAACTAATTTTTACTTAATTACTATTGACTTACAAACAGAAGAAGACAAATGATTCAAATGTTAAATGATTTTTTAGAATGCAGGTTAACCTAAGACAGTGGACATCTATTTATGAGAAATGTTCTGTGAAAACTAAAATGTTATAATTTATGTTCATCTTAACAAAACTGCAATTAGTAATTAGCCACTTCTATTTAAGAACATTTTCCATTTTATTTTATGAGTACTTATTTTCTACTGGACTTCCCCGGTGGCTCAGATGGTAGAGATTCTGCCTACAATGCGGGAGACCTGGGTTCGATCCCTTGGTTGAGAAGAGCCCTTAGAGGAGGGCATGCCAACCCACTCCAGTATTCTTGCTTGGAGAATCCACACAGACAGAAGAGCCTGGCTGACTGCAGTCCATAGGGATGCAAAGAGTTGGACCCACCTGATTGACTAAGCATGCACACACATGTATAAGGGCCTTAGAACTCTTAGTAAATTTTGAATAAAGGCTCACACCATTTTCATTTTCACTGAGCCTTAAAAATTATGTGATATGCCCTAGTTCTACTTCAGTTCAGTTCAGTCACTGAGTTGTGTCCGAATCTCTGCGATCCCTTGAATTGCAGCACGCCAGACCTCCCCGTCCATCACCATCTTCTGGAGTTCACTCAGACTCACGTTCATTGAGTCAGTGATGCCATCCAGCCATCTCATCCTCTTTCGTCCCCTTCTCCTCCCGCCCCCAATCTTTCCCAGCAGCAGAGTCTTTTCCAATGAGTCAACTGTTCACATGAGGTGGCCTTCAGCTTTAGCATCATTCCTTCCAAAGAAATCCCAGGGTTGATCTCCTTCAGAATGGACTGGTTGGATCTCCTTGAGAGAAGACTCTCAAGTGTCTTCTCCAACACCACAGTTCAAAAGCATCAGTTCTTTGGTGCTCAGCCTTCTTCACAGTCCAACTCTCACATACATACATGACCACAGGAAAGACCATAGCCTTCACTAGACGGACTTCAGTTGGCAAAGTAATGTCTCTGCTTTCAAATATGCTATCTAGGTTGGTCATAACTTTTCTTCCAAGGAGCAAGCATATTTTAATTTTATGGCTGCAGTCACCTTCTGCAGTGATTTTGGAGCCCCCCAAAATAAAGTCTGACACTGTTTCCACTGTTTCCCCATCTGCTTCCCATGAAGTGATGGGACCGGATGCCATGATCTTTGTTTTCTGAATGTTGAGTTCTACTTGTGGTATGTTTTAAAGACATGTATTTATTATTTTGGAAAGTATTTATATATAGAAAACTTATATGGAAAATGAGGTAATAATTAAGACACAGTTGTCTTCTGATTCATGTCTTATAATTATGATTTTCTTAGAATTTTCAATGAGAATTTTGTTCATACCTGTGAGGGATAGACATGAATGCAAGTAGGGAATGGTACACAATGAGTTTCAAAACTACTGATAATATTCTATTTCTCTAGCTGAGTACACAGATTTGGTTTTGATTATAATTGGTTTTGATTATAAAATGTATGAGATATATGTATGCTTACATATATGTAATTTTTTTCCACCCAATACAAAATTAAAACTACAAGTATAAATAATACATTTGACTATGGAAATAGTTAAATGCAAGGCAAAATATAAAAAACAAATTGCAAGAAAGATAATTAGAATGTACATACAAAAGAGAATTATATTACCATATGAAAAAATATTGTATGAGGAAAAAGGGCCTTCTGAATGAAAAAACAGATAGAATATAGGT